>BLKR01000336.1:0-250000 GCA_011170035.1 Teleogryllus occipitalis | reverse complement strand
TTCTTTCTCTACAGAACACCAACATTCCTACTCTTACCCTGTTGACAGTGGCGTAACGTGGTAATTTTTTCTGGGTAAGCTCTAGAGCAGATTTACTTATCATTAATTGCAATATCTTAAAATGACAATTACTGTCTAATGTCTCGTCATTTATTATTATTATTATTATTATTTAGTTACGTACTCCAACTAATAAAATCATAGTTCCAAGCAATCGTGGAAACGGCACAGTAACCTGAACGGAATGCCAGCTGAGCAGGTGGCCGTTGATAATTCGGACCAGGAGAGTCTTCTTAATGATGTTGAAGAAATACTTACTTTACTGCCTTGAACAGGTTTTTTTTACACATTTATTTTAAAAATTGAAAGAACCAAATGGGCTAACAACCGATTTAGTGTAATTACTAGTTAATTTATTTCGCACTCTATATTGTTCATTTCACTCACACGAGACGTTTAAATATATTTACATTTTTATGATAAATAAGATAATCACAAATAATTTAATTCATTTATAAGCAAATTCCAAGAATAAATATTCACATCATCTGTAATAAATTGCTCCATGGAGTGTGAGGTAACGAATTGTATATTAACGGCACCGTCATTTTTTGCACTTCTCGCGATCGACTGTTTCCTGTCACCTCTTTCATATATATATATATATATATATATATATATATATATATATATGAAACGACAGGCGCGCGCGAGCCACGCACACGCACACGCACATCCACACACACACACATTATATACATACATGTGTGTGTGTGTGTGTGTGTGTGTGTGTGTGTGTGTGTGTGTGTGTGTGTGTGACAGGCTCGCGCGCGTGCGCCTGTCGTTTTGGTGCTGGAGCGTGGGCCCTCCACAGGCCACGAACGATCTCGAGGATTCCCGACAGGCTGGCCTTCGGCTCGCTGTAGCCAACTGTAGTAACAGCATATCTGGGTCTCGCGAGCACACACGTACTGCGCATGCGTTGAAGGCTCTGAACGCCAGAGCCTTCCAAGAGTGGAAAGTTCGAAATTAAGCGGGAAGTTCAAGATGCGAAAACCTTGAAAGCCAGATGGTACTTGTCACTTGAAAAAATATCAATAAGCACATTATGAGGTAATGAGAACAGATTTTGTTTTTAATTACAAGTTTGGGTGGGATCCGCCTTGCAGCCTAACAGGTAGCTACGCCACTATCTGTTAAATAATCGCTCTTATTCCAAAAATTCCTTCCCTTTTCCTCGTCAGCAGACGTTTTCTGAACCTCGTATTGGGCCACGCTTAGCCCATCCGCCTGAGGCTGCGCACCCCTGCGTGCGGCGCCGTTGCCCACGCGTGCCGCGCCCGCCCCCGCGGCGCCACTGACCTACACTACTCTGCTCGCCTGCCTCCGGCAGCGCCAGCAGGAGCTTACGGCGCCGCGCCGAGGACCATTATCCTCAAGGGCTCCTCGCCGCAACTGTCGGCTCTTAGCGGCTCGCTAGTGTCCCCAGTGTGGTGAGAGATGGCGTGAACTGTGAAGTGCTGTTGACGTCTCGTAATGAAGATTTGTGAGGGACACCGACTCAAACGTTTAGCCACCGACATGAAGCTGAAGGTTTAAAGCTGAAACTACAAAATGTTTGATCCGATGAATGGGAGCACCATAGAAATACTGTAGAACGAGGTGAACTGTTAGATAATTCGTTTGCGTTTTCGTGGAAATGTATTTTACACTGAGAATAATTGACAAAAATACGGAACTATGTGTTGCGGGCAAAAATTTATATTTATGATGTACGTGTAGAGAGGTGGAATTTAACGAATATATGTCAAGTCCCTTGTCAATTTTTCCATGATATCTATTCCGTTTATATTCATTGAGTCAAGTGGCGTTGTTTGCAAACTATACGCTCCACCATATGCAAAACAAAGCGGTGAGTTTTCGAGGCCAGCATGTCACTGACTACTAGTTTCGCAACCTTGACACAAGCGCTTTACGACAGAACTGCTCATGTTTACTTCTCGCATGCATGGAAAAGTACTTCCGAAGCAACAGCGTTTGAAGCAACAAGACCGATTGCGTGTGTCAGTTCACAGTCATCGATTCGCACACTGCGTGCCAGGTTGTGCCTTACACAAACGTCCCACCCTTTCCGGGATGCGATCGGGTGATCTGTTGCGTAGACGAGATGACTCAAGGCAGACAGCCATGTTGCTAGTGTTTTTGTTTGTGGAGGATTTATTGCGAGAGTTTATGTGAAGTTCTGAGAAGCTGGGTATAAAAACCATAGTTATGAGTCACTTACATGTGGTTGAGGTTTCCAACTGACAGTTCGTGGAAATACTGCGTCTGCGGGAAGAGTTTCTGACTGGAATTATGGTACGCAGTTGCAACTAGAGATAATAGTAAGCACATCATGAAGTAAGATTTCTTATATGCAAAGTTAGAAAAATCAGCATACGACATTCCATCTGATTTATCGGGTCTTAAGGGTCTACGATGAATGTTATGTTAATGGAAATGATCCAACTTGTAATGGCATGCCATTATTGCATCCACATGTAATGGCATGCCATTATGGCATCCACATGTAATGGCATGCGCTGGTACCTCTGAACTAGTCGCATAAGGAAACTAATGTAAAACAAAATAGTAGTACAATTCAATTCAAAACAACGAAACGTCTTAGATGGGAAACTATAAACAAACTCAATGAGCATATGAAACATTAAATTATGAAGTAATTGCGTGTTAGCCATTTACACCATGTAGTTACACGCTGTCAATTAACCACTTGACTCACAAGCCCTGAATTGCGGTGCTAGGCATCGTAGACACAGATCATTTTGAGACATTCCCCCATTATAATGCATGTACTCGCTTGAGCCAAACACGCTTTCTCCTGCAGACGATGCCACTACTGACGTGGTGAACTACACAGATCCACGCCAGCCTCATTCCTTGTCGATATCCATACGATCGATAGCGGGGGGCCCGTCGTCTTATTTGAGTGGAGTACACTGTGCGGGCGCAAGGACAGTACCAGATTTAGACACTTTTGGGCCCGGGGCATCGCCCTGGGTCTAAACGTTTATCCGAAAATTGTATCCAAACGTTTATTCAAAAATTGTAACGTTCAAGCTTGAAAACGTTTTTAAAAATGTATTTTAAATAATAGTTTAAAAAAGTAGTTAGTGATCAAATAAAACAACGTACACGTTGATCTCAAACGAAAAAAAAAATAGTTAGTGTTTAATAAAGCCAATTTTTGTTAAACACATGAAATAATAATATGAATTTCAGTGGAACCTATTTTAAGATTAGCATCATCTGATTCATTTCATAGAGCTATAATTAAATATTTAAGGTAAAAAATTATTTTAAAATGTCATAAAATATCAGACTGCTGGACCGCGACTTATAAAATTACAATAACAAATTTCTCGAGTTCTAATTTCTTTTTCAATTTTTTATTAATTTTTTCCCCATCGCTGCCATCCATCATCGGGTCCCTTGACTTGCGATCGCACGGTCGGCCCATGCCGAGCGCGGGGGGTGGAGCAAGGGTGGCTGCTGGGAGGATCCGCCGCGAGAAGTACTACTCGCGCAACTTTTCTTGAACGATGACCTTGCTTCCCCCTACCTTGAGCAACAAACAGTTGAAGGCAAAAGCTCGCAGCGAGCACTGATGAGAACATTCCGAGTATTAAAACTTCGATGGCGCGAAACAGAAGCTAGTCAAAGCTAGTTGCTTTCATAGTCAAGAACTTTTGTTCAGCTTGAGTACATTATCTAAAGAAATGGCTGAGGCATGTCCAGGGCCTTCAAGGGAGGCACCTAAAACTCCTATCTAGTGTCCCTGCTGTTGCCTACCCAGAGCGGTGACTTGGCCACACAAATAGCAGGTTTGACTTTGATTTTCCAGAAGTTGACATTACTGGCCGACTTTGTAACTAATACCCCCACTCCGCCCACATTTCTTCAATCCATCGTTCAAGAAAAGTTGCGCGAGTAGTAAAGGTGTCACGGCCCTGTGGAAGGCGCCGCGCCGGTGCATAGAGGCGGTGGCCGGCAGCCCACATTCACTGCCGTTCAATGGGTTTGTGTGTCTCGAGCGGCGAAGCGCAAGTCACGCCTTCGCCTGCGCCGCCGCCGCCTCCGCCGCCTTTTCCTCTCTCCTGCCACTTCCACCGTCGCCAATGACGCCCTTGTTCTAAACATTTTGTTTGTTTGTCCGTTCTTTTTTTTAAAAATATTGTATGTTTTAGATTTTCATATGCTTGTAAGATTTTCAATAAGAAAAATATAGGTTTCCAAGCCAAAATAATCCTTTTTTTATAATTTATATTAATACAAATACGCTATGGAATGATCATAATTTTCAACAATTTATAAGACGCCATCCTCACAAAAACCAGTACATTTACTACTACTTGTTAGGAAATTACCCCTAGGTTGCGTCAAACAGGTTTAAGACGAAAAATGTAGAATGTTTTGGATTATGCTAGGAATAAATTAGCGGGTATACCTATGTGCAATTCTCAATATGCGTACATCCTGCATAAATAAATCAAAACGCATGCGCCCTACGCCCTAAAAATTCGGAGGGGCTCGAGTTAGGTAGATATCGTTTAGTTTGCAATTTTCAAAAAGAGAATCTTTTTGGAGATTTACCTTTTCTCATAGCCCGTGCGGTGCATTACCCAACTCTATAGCACGTGCGATCAGAAACGTTGAAATTCTTGAAGTCTATGCAATTGAAATATGATTGACTAAGTTCATGTAATTGGATTGTATATTTGATGTGTCTGTGCAATTTAAGCGGACGATTCTAAGTCGTTCTGTTTGATAATATTTAATGTATGCACCTGCGCGCAGTTATGGCACGTTATAATGTAGGTAATCCCCAGTTCTGGACTGGAACTCAAGGGACCAAGGAGGGATCGGAACTCAGGGGGGCTGAGAATTTTCTTTCGTTATATGTAGTATGTGTAACAATGCATCGATTTACAAGAATAAATTTGCAAACTCCAATAATGTCAACGTATATAACGTAATGTAATTTTGTAAAAAGAAGTGTGTTTCAGAGAGTTTGAATCTTATTACATTTTCACGCCTAGCTATTATTGCTCTCTCCCAGTTCCGCCTCCGCGCAGCTAGAACAGCCACGGGCTTCCTCCTCCGCCGCATTCTTCCCGCCCGCCCCGACCACACCCGGCCCCGCCCCCGCTGTCGCGTGCCTGCTCGCCGCTTCTCTTGTGGGCGTGCGCGCGGCGCGACGCCCGCCCCGAGACCCAATTTGGGGCCAGGTGGCGCGCCGCCGCCTCACTCTCACCGCCGACGCTACGCCGCGCCGCGCCGCACACTGGTTGAATCGGGCCAAAAACCTGGTCATAATGGCAAAATTCAGTGCGCGTTCGGAATTCTGAGCAGCGCCTGACTTTGACTTATGTGTTCCCCCCAAGGCTGTCAAATGTTTTAGAGCCCTTTTAATTTGCTTTTTTTAAAACATAAAATCTATTTATAATATTTTGAATAAAAAATTATTGTACGTTATTTGTAACCGACGCAAATATTATGTACGTGTAAATAATTGATTATACGTATAAAATAATTTTCACCACGATATTGATTTAATAAATATACCTTTTTTTAAATTCATTTTATCTGTATATGTCAATGGATATATATTTGATTCATTAACACTTTATTTTGTTACAAATATGAAAATAATTATTTCCATAAAAAACATGCAAAAGTTCGCCTAACGAAATTTTGCATCCGTTGAAATCGTGCGCCCCCAAAAATTGCACTCCCTAGACTGCAGCCAATCAGCCTGTTCGGCAATCTGGCACTGATTCTGAGTAACGAAATCTCGTTCCGAAGACATTGGAGCACGCTACTTCAGATCCAGAAAGTTATTTTAATCATTTTTGACGTGCTCACGGTCTCGTAAAGTTATGGTTGCTCGAAACACTGGAATTCATTGATTGTCAACGATATTTGTGAATTTTTTTAAAAAAAAGTGTTTAAATTTTTTGTGAAACCTTTTTGTATTTCCGAATAGAAGACACTATTGACTATAAATTAGGTATATTTTTAAGAAAAAGTGTCAAATAATTTTATGTATAATATATAATTTTAACGTATAGAGCGTAACAATGTTAGTCATGTATATTGTGTATTAAATTTTTTGACCCCTGCGTATTCCTGCCTTAATCAACTTTTTATTTACCAAATAGAGTGCCTTTAATCAGAACAACACACATTTAACTGTACATATCTGCACCTTTTTGATTGATAACCTCTTTTCTGCAATTCTACATAGTAAGATTTAACACTCGATATCCCGGAATTGCTTTCTACGCCACAGAAAATTATTTTCTCTTTTTTTAGATTTCTTTTTTTAATTACTTTTAATAAGGAAATTACTGATATAAATTTTTGGAATGATAACAATATTAACCCGCGACCGCGAGAACTATTGTATCCATGTTTCTACACATATTATTATCTTTATGACTCAGACATTTACAAACTGCTATTCTGAATTTTGAAATTTCATTATGATATTCGAAATCAGTGATCACCAGATTCCCATGTGTATATTTTTATGCATTTTTGTTTATTTTAAAATGAGTAGATCCGCCATTTTGAATTTTGAAATTTATTTATGATATTCAAATTCAGCGACCTGAAAAACCCATTGATACCCATTTTTACGCAAATCCACTCGCATTTGCAATTATGTCCAGGTTTTAGGCCCGATTGAACCAGTGTGCGCCGGAGAGCCTTCGCGCGCATGGCCGACTCCATTAAACGCAGCGCCCGTCCCGTACGCCGGTTACGCCGGTTTATCCATCCTGGAAATACACGGGTGGGTTCCTCCGGCGCACCGATTTTAGCTGGTTCTGCGCATCACCAGTTTGCGTCACGAGCCACGTGACCACAGCACGGGCACTTCGTTTGAAGAGCCACACCAGACGCTGCCCGTCTTGATGCGTGGAGAGCGAGAAGTGTTGATAAACATTTTGAAAGTGGCAATTTTCATTGTTAACCAACCAAAAATAACACGATGGTGTACAAGATGAAATATTTAAAAGAAATGCTTCAAAAATCTGTTTCAATATCTTGTAACAAGGTGATAATTTTGGTATCTGGATGCATTTAAAATTCCTTCCAAAATTGTGACGCAAACCGGTGTCGGATGCTCATTGGCTGAAGTCGGATACCATGCGCAAGAGCCTGGGTTTATCCAAACCGATTCGACCAGCCACTTCCCAGTCGATTTATGCGGAACGTGCGACGGCCAAGCGGAAATCGCGTCAAATTGTCTGTATTCTGTCCGCTCCCTTGGGCGTCTCTTTTCTCAACATTAAGAGACTTGTCTCAACAGTATTGAGACATCGTTACCATTCCGTTTATGGATATCGGATAAAAGTCAAGACCCTGATAACAGTCCTTTCAGATTCACCTAAGCTCAGTAATAATTGTGAAGTAATTAATAAGATATACCTAGTGCTGTTTGTATGAATTGTTGCGTTTATGCCAAAGAGGATGTGGCACTCTTGTAAAAATACTTCGCAGAATGACCTCAATCTACCATCGGATGATAGTTCAGGGTTGTTCAAATGGCGCTACAGCGATAACAGCAAAGGAAGATTAATTTTATCTGTTGTGTCTAGTCGGTTTGAATTTCGGTAAACAGTTGAAAGCTGACGTAAATGAGTATTACATTCCTGTTTATTTTTATTAAATAGCACGCAATGCTAGTTAACTAATGGATAATTAAGAGAGACTTACGTTACGTAGAATATTAATAGATTATTCCAGTACATCCTTTAGAGTGAGTATGAGTCTTCTAATACATCTTTTAAGATTGAAGGCAGCTTTTTAAACTTGTAATATTAAATTAACCTACATTATTAATTTCTCCTCCGTACGATTCACACACTGTTCACTTCGTTTTACTAGGAAAGTTCTTTGTTAATCAGAAAACCAATGATTTTCTGGTCAATAACACGAACAGAAACGTTAAATAAGGAAATATTTTTGGTAAGAAATGTACAAATTATCTTTCGTTTTTTTCCAGTGAATATAGTATTAATTATCCATCTACTAAGCATGATACATAACACTAAAAGATTTCTCGTAACACATACTGTATAAGGAATCTTTAGAGATCTCCTTTCTTGGATTTGTCTTTAGAATTATCATTCAGTTGCTACTTCTGAAAGTGTTACAAAGAAGTTGCACACAAGTCCTCTTCACCACCTCGCAAGTGATCCATTTACAAATTTATTTAGCCCGTTTAGTGTTAAGTCTTCACAACTAAAGGAAGAAAAGTATGTCTCAGCCTTGACAACTTTCCCCTGTAATTTTACGACACTGCGTAGCAACTGGGGAGGCTGGTGCCAGGCATCCACACTTTCCCCCAAATCGCAAAAAACCTGAGAGGGGAGTAATCAGAACAACTGCAGTGGACTCACGAGTTAGAGTGGTAAAGCTCTGTTTTTGTCCATCAGAGGACGGATACCGCATTCTCAAAACGTGTTTCGTGTCTAATTTCCACCTTTTTGACTCGTATGTATGAAATAGTAACAGATGCTTTGTAGGATGGTGTAAAATGTAAGAATTCGAACATACACCCCGTCATTCTCATTTCTAGATCTGTAAATTAATAGCTACGATAAAAAAATCACACTATCCTTTTGTATTTTAATCTTAAAAATAATTTTATTAAATAAAAATTATCTTAGAAGTAGAGAAATTAAAATGTTAAATTATTCCCTAAGTTCATTGAAAACCTCGGATTTTTTTTTACAGGCGAAAGCAAACATATGGGACAAGAAGATGAAAAAATGCGAGTCAATTAGAAATATTTAAAGTAGTTTTATATCATTGTTTTTGTAATGGGATGGATTCAAGACTTAAAAAAATGTTTTCTATTGATCCTTTTTTCATGGACCTTGTATATTTTTGATTGACCTAAATAGAGCAGTAGTTGGCTGCGGCTCCAATTGCTATAAGTACTGTAAAGTTGTCAGTTCCGTATAAGCCATGTAAGTCAGCGTCTAATGACAAGACGTAAGTGGTGCATGAAGAAATACTACTGCGTATACCGTATAATCTTTTAAAGCATGCACGTTGTAAGGGGGAGGGGAGCTTGCTAGATGATTAAGATCCAGCAACAACAAAAAAAAAAGAAATTCGGACAAATGCACATCAATTTGCTGTTCTCTCTTTACATCGTTGGATATGTTCATCAAAATAATTTGACATTTATGGTCTAAAATATCATAAATGAATTATATCAACGTCCTTCATATTTAGCCGAGATGAAAACGTGTCAAAATGTGACTAGACTTGCGAAATGTTACGAGAAAAGGGCTATTTCTACAGTCATGTGCACGGGGGGAAGGGCAGGGAGGACATGACCTACCCCTAAAATTCGTGCCAGAGGCCCCATAATATTATGTAAAATCATTTTATTTCCTTAAGTGTGTTAAAGTGCCGATTTTACCCGTTTAACCTGAAAATTTCGGGAATTGTAATATGACATTTGGGGAGGGTACTCTCCAAGACACGGACAATCCTGTAAATACGTCATGTTCAACATAAAGTCAATTGACTTCATTAATTGTCTCTCCGAGATTATAAATTCGTCCTCCTTGTAGTATTTTATTTATTTATAAGTAAAAATGTCATACGTAAATTAAATCAGTTTGAAAAAAGGAGCCCAGAAATGTATTTCGGCTTCTGACTTGTTTTAGGCTGCCTAAACCTATGACGCTTTTAGTTTAATCTTAAGATATTTTGTGTCAAATACGCCTATTGAGCCATAACCTGACCTCCTAACCAACTTCCAAAGATAATTCTGGCTATAGAATTCTGACTGGAGTGTTTATTAATTTTCATTTTGAGATCAGAATAACGATGAAGAAACTCATTTTGGGAGTTCTGTTCTGCATTCTTTTTTCGACCCAGGCTTCATTTGAATCCTGTCCTCGGTCCGGTCTCTAATATTATTCGAGCAGGCATGTATCATGGGCGTCTCTCTTACAGCGTGTGGAATGTGACTCTTACTTTACCTGCCACAAGTCGGTTGCACTGGCAGTAAGTAGTCGGTTGTCTGATCAGTACGTGGTTATTTGGTCAATGTGGGAATCGTTAGAATGTGCTATTTCTAAAAACATTCGATTTTGCCAGGCACCGAACCAGGGTCTTCTTACATGCCTCGACCACGGCATGGTGCTATTAGCACTGCTAAATCTATCTGCGCCCACACGGATTTGAACCCGCGACTGGGGTTTAGGAAACCAGTGAGCTAGCCTCTTCTCCAGGCCACTGAAAGTCATTTGATTAGCAAACCCGAAGGTTAGTAATGTAGTACTTTGACGGGAACCTGCCAGGAGGAGGAGATCAATACGAATCAATGAGGGATCAAAGCGACAGGCTTAAGAGCCGGCCTTGCTCATGCATGAGAAGCTTCCATGTAATCAGCCCGATCGCAACATTATCCACGAGTGACACACGTCGCTCTGGGAGCGTGCCGAACTGCGAATGACCAACTGCGCTCTCGGTACTCATTGCATTGCGCTGCTCGGAATCGCCAGTGCCACGACCTTGAGGCCGCGTGATAATGGCGCCCATGCCGGGCGGGTGGCGCGATGCCCGCTGTCCGTCCTCTGCTGCGGCCACTTCCGCTCGCGGACCGGAACAGCGTCCCGGCGACGCGGTGACGCAACCCCCCCTCTTAGTAAGAAAAAACTTGTTCCAGGCATTGAACTCAAAGAGGGTGAAGGAAGCTAAGCCCCCTCCCGAAGTAAATAAGACCGCTTAATGTTGAGTCCACAAATAAATTTGCTTAAAATTGCTGTGCGGAACGTCCTAGTATACATTTGGGTGAAAATGATGGACTCTTGATAAACATGAAAAAACTAACTTGCAGAAAAATGTGAATCCGGAGAAGCACGAGGTGTCTCTGACTGAAAATAAAATATAAGGAAAAGTTGCGAAAAGAAAATCCTTCTAAAATGGGATTATTGACGCTAATAAGAAAGAAGAAATTGACACACACTGGACATTTCCTTATACAATCCACCGTAATATTTGAAGAGATCACCGGTAAGTCTTAGACCAAACCAAGGCATGAAATTGACCGAACATGTCCTAAATTAAAGACAATCATGGAAACAGGATATAGTTTGTGCAATGGCATGAGGACAATGGCTGAGAACAGGAGACTATTCAGCGTCAACATCGCCTTTAGCACGAGGGGATGATGATGATGATGATGATGATGGTTAATGCGGCTAGTTCTTGGTTATGTGTTTGGTGGATGCAAATGATAGTGAACTAAACTGTTTTTCATTAACAGTAAAAAATCGGGTGAAACTTTACACCATAGTACTTCAATGATATGAAAGTTCGTTAATTTTAAAACAATTTGTGAAATTTTGCGCACAAACATTTCCGACACTTTAGTTGCGACTGTCATACCCAAAGTTCGATTGTTGAGAAAGAAATTGCTGAAAAGAAATTACGACTGCAGCACTGTCCTGTCGGAAGTGGGGATGACGACGAATATTTATCAATATTTGTTGTTTTACATATTTTCTTAATATTGACAATTTTCTTGATAACTATGGATATACTGACATCGAAATTTTGTTTGATTGGTTTGTAATATATCAAAAAAAAAATTTTTTTCTTTACGAAATATTTTGTAAATTTCATTTTATGATCTGAACATTGAACTGCATTTACACAATGGTTAAAAAAATCATTTTAAGAATAAAACGTCTAAGCTGCATAAAATCGCAATAGTTTTAGAAGATCGTTGAGAAGTCAACCAGCAGGGGGTGTTACTCTAATGAATGAAGTTCGTCACGATTTTTTTATTGGTTATTTAAGATCGCATCAACATCTAGGTCATTAGCGACCACTATTGGAGTTAACGTAATGGTAACTATGAAGATGAAACGAAATAGTGATGGTAAGGGGTGAAAGGACAAACACAAATACAACCATGCTCGAGGCGGGGCTCGAACCCGCGACGCTTCGGTCCGAGATCACTATGAGACTACTGCCTTAGCGATCTCGGCCACCGGGCCGCCCGTCAAGATTTTGTAAATAGTAAAAATCAGAGTAACTAAATAAAAGTGTAGTTCGCTTTCGTGATCTGTGCCCGATCACATTTTGTTCCGTTGCTGATTTGTACAACTACGACACAATTTTTTCTTCTCGTTCGAAGGCAAATTTGCTCTTACAGAAGGTCAATTACAGGTACCCTACTAGTTTTCTTGGGGGAAAGGCTAAAATAGGCAGCGCTTTTTCAAGACCGTAGTCTAAATAGATATGATTGTGTTAAGAAAATAACGACAGTTCTGAAAAAGTCCATGTATTGTGTATACGTCTCTTTCACTTCTTTATACACTCCCATGTTAGGTTTCAGTACTTCTCGGTTTGAAACTTCCCTCTTTCAAATTTTAAGGTTTTGTCACCGCATCCTGTTTAATGTCCGGTTTTTGTTCCTGTTCACCAGAAAATTAAATTTTCGATTCCAGTTTCTCGACTAGTACACGGTCGTCTGAAACCGGTTATTTTAATTGCAAGTACAAACAGTTCCTATATCACATGCAAACGTATCCTACAAGCTGATATATCAGACCTGTTACAAGAGCCTGGTTACGTAAAATGTGAAGTTAATTCTTGACCAAACAAAGACACAACTTTCGAAATATTAAAAAGAAAAAATGGAGTCAACTGAAACAATCCTGTGATTGGGATCATTCGTTTACGCAATGAAATTTATTTTTATTCAACTTGTTTTCATTAATTGGCGCAGCTCGACAAAAAGCAAAACGGTAATGGTCATTGTACTTCTACCCAAATGCAATCTCTCGCTATATATCTTTATATTGTAGGTCGCGCCTTAAATATTCCGTGAGTGAACAGTGAGGGCGACGTGACTCGTTTTGCAATGGGTGGCGACTCCTTCAAACCACTGTGATGCAACACATTTGAACAGCTGTGTCGCGCAGCTGCGATCGACTTTGCTCCGGCACCTGTTGCTTCCGCACGCCCTTGAAACAAACGGAAGCATTGATCATGACTTTGTCAACACCTCTCTCCAGCCAATGAACATCTGTATTGTGTATTGCATGATCCGTGTTGTGGTGACAGAAGATCAATGGCCTCATGAGAAACTATGAAGAAATGACCGCGTTTAATATCAAATTTTAATTTAAAGGAAAATACAAATTAGATAAGTATTTTTGGTGGGCATTAGAAAGGTACTTTCATTTTTGTAAATATTTTTAAAAAAATATCACAAAGCCTTGGCACATCGTCCATTAGAGATATTGCTCATAGAGCATAACTCTGCAGTTTACGTTCCTATAAACTAAAGTCTCCTTGGCCCCTGAAAATGCCACGACTTGCCTAGGGAATGTTTCTTGCGAAGTGACAGGCAGATAAACAAGTGAACCAAATACCGAAGTACAAAACTAAGAAAAAAATGGAGTTGAACAGTTAAATAGTACGCTGTAAATATTTATCACTTGTAAACACTCCCAGGAACTTTGCAGGAAAAACCGTACACTGCTTATGAAATTGACTCATTTGGAACTTAACAACCTGTTAGACGTAACATATTTGCCTACTTATTGTTAGTAAGCAAGGGTCCAAATTTGGAAAATTTGTAAGTTTGAAGATAAAAACTTTCAGAACCACTGATAAAAGTAGCAAAACCGAGGTTTTCTTAGTCAGCTCAGAAGTAACAGTTAAAAACAGGGTCTCCTGGGTTTGATGTGCTCCGAATGCTTTTTAAATTGTATCAAAAATATTACTAGGTGCTCTCCATCTGGGCTGCGTAAGTGAAGATTTTGTGAAACTTATCGTCAAAGGCTGATTGTTCACCGCTCAAGCAATTCTTCACGTTATTAAATACTAAATATTTTGAACCATTTGTAACTGTTGGAGATTGAGCAAATAAAGAGGTGAAACGAACAAACTGCTGACCCGTTCTCTTGACTTCTGGAGGAGAAAAAGAAGAAGAAGAAGAAGAAGCTAGCCTCCAGAACTCTACTCTAAATTGCGTCAAACTTCTTTGTGCTTGATGTTTTAGCGATACGCAGTGACACTGACAACCATTTCCTTGCGATATAGCAGCCGCTCCAAAGACAGAATCTAACCCTACTATCATCAAGACAGAGTGAGCAAATGAAAGGAAAGGTGACACATTCGGTTCGCAGTGAAGCAAGGGCATACATGAAGCGATCACATGACAAGGGCGGTAAAAAGCGTGCAAAGTGCCTTTCCCGAAGCCTAGCTGTCAAGCACAAGGAAGACCGGTACGGTGTAGGTGATTAGATTGTTCATTCGCTTCAGATACCTACTAGCTAGTATAGATAATAGCGTGGTCGTAGCTCATGTAATTGACCACCATCAACTCTACCTACATGCGATTCCTCATTAACTCGACACTTCCCAGTATGTAAAATACATATTTTACGTTTGTTCTCCCGGAGAAAATTCCAGCTTAAAAATAAATTTCATTCTTTCCAGGACAAAACACTAAATGTCTTCCACATTCATACGTTTTAGAACTCTATTCAAATGTCCAAGCATCCAACATGAAAGAAAAGCGTTTGTGTTGAGGTTATAAGCACAATTTCTTTGCTGTACATTCGGTGATGACTTTTTCTTTCGTAGTGGTAGGAGCGAAAGGGAATTTCCTTCTCTGGAGTCGCAATGCGGAAAGATTTTGCTCGCGACGATCCCTCCACGTACACATTCCTAGGTCGATCAAATGTTTTGTCGCGTACGAATCAAGTGTCAGTGGGAAGAATGAATAATGAATAAATACATAAATAATGGAAGTAAAGAAGTTTTAGTATCGTAACAAATAACTCGACTTCCCAGAAAAAAATAACCATTCAGGGTTAATAGTAATTAGCGCCCTCTTCAATTTACTGTTGTAAACTCTTTTTTCAACACAAAAGATTCAAAAGGAACTTTATATAATCATTGACAAAACAAAAGATTTTAAACGACGAAGATCCGTTACTGTCTTCACTTATGCGTTCAATATCTGGCCATTATTAAGAGTTCAATGCACTCTGACGAAAAGGTAAATGTAATCGTATTCAGAAAACAATTGTATTCTAGACCTCCTCAATATTATTATTTCAGTCTGTTCTTATTGTAATTTGATTAGTAATGAAACCAATAAATAGGACGAAGCCAACGTTACATCTAAACACACACCTCTCCTTGCGATCGGCAGTCAGATGAAAAGAAAATCATCAAAGAAATCAAAATCACCAACATTATCATTATTATTAAATACCGATACAATCTTGCTACACTATTTCATGAAAAATAGTTCTATTTCTCAATTATCCAAATGGGTTCATTCGTTCAAAAGTTATAAAATCGAGACAACTCTGAGTATATGGAGAAAAATCTAGTCTAATTTATCGGAAACTGAAAAAAAAGCGCTTGTGTGATAATGGTGGAAGGTATTGAAGTGGTGGTGAAGGTGTGGCAGCGACAATGGGCGGGCGTTGCAACGATATTTTGAGACAAGTTCCTTCCATCTATCCCAAAGACCTACGTTGACTAAAGATAAAATTTGACTAGTCCCGATTCAAATTCAAGACAAGAGGAATGTGAAATTACTACGTAACAAATGAAGGTGAATTGGCAATATCGAAATAACGGATTTACACTCAAGAAATGGACAAACTTTGCATGCCGCTTTGGAATTCTTAAGAAAGCGTTGGAGTGTACAAGAGCATGGAGCCTTGAAGCGTAATGCCAAAAGAAGTATGAGAAGACTGAGCAAAGGGTAGATAGATACGAAAAGGCCTAAATCCTAAACCTGGCCGCGCAGAAAAGGACGACCGCAACGAAAAAGAAGAAAAATCAAGAAGATGAACAAAGAGAAGAAAAGGAAAAGAAGGACAAGGAAGAAGAGGACGAACAGGAAGAAAAGAGAAACAGTCACCAATTTTAATGCTGCGAAATAGTAATAGTATACGCGCACGTTTTTCTGAGTCCCAGAAACCCTACCCCCACTCCTTTACCATCATAGTTGAATTAAGAATAAATGTTAGTAATGAGAGTTGTTGAGAAAATCTGATAACCAAAACCAAAAATGTTCGCTCCTATGTAACAGAAATTACTTTGCATCAAGAAACGAGCTACAGACGTGATATAATATTCATGTCGTCAAAATAACCAAACCCCCACTCCTCTCGCATCTAGCAAAACGAGGGCACGAGACAATGTGAGCGGTTAATAGTGATTCCTAAGCCCCTATTTTCCGGCTCTGCCTTTTGCAATGAGCTGCTCCGTCCAACCGCCCTCTCCTAAGCCCCCGCGCCGCTGGACGTTGTCGCACGTGAGCTGTCGCGCAGCTGCGCGCATGGGCCTTGCTGAGCCGCAGAACGCCCGTCTGCTCCACATGCAAATGGCGCCCTTGCGCTTTGTCAGCTTGTCCCGTCCCGGCCCGTCTGGTGCCCGCCCCCGTCCTTCCGTCGCCATTCGCCACTTCCGCTCAGCCATTACTCTGCGAGTCCGCGCGGGAGAGAATCGGACCCCAATTGCCCTCTTCCGGGCTGCTTGTGCAATTGCGGAATGGTAACCAGGTTTCGGGATCTCCGTATTGTCGGGGTGTACAGTGTTCCGTTTTCAATGAGATTGTTGACTCTTTCGCCTCGTAAACAATGAAACAGACGTTTTGTCAAGATGTAATAGAAAAAAAAATGTTCTTGATTTCATTGCTCGATGATATACTCCAGGGGTACATCTAATGGTATTTGAATTAAAAAATATCCGACGTAAGTAAGTATTGAAATAAGATCTTACAATATGAATATTTGGCAAAATTTTATCCATTTCGTAAAAATTCCAATGAATCATAATTTTCTTTAAATTTTTCTATTAATCCTATGAAAATTGCCAGACTGAATTTTGCTAGTAGTTAACAGGAGAACATGGATTAATTCTAATGTTAGTTTCATTACGAAACTGATCATTCTTCTCAATAATGGTCTATTAAAACATTTTTATTCTAATAGGGACGTCTCATTCCGCCACCGTACTCAGTTTTGTAGTTTCACTGACAATGAACAACGAATGTGGCAAATTCAAATTAATGATTGGAGAAATTGACAGGAAACCACTGAAAATAACTTGCACATACCATTTTCTTTCAGTGTTTTGGGGAAGTATAAAAATATTCAATAATTTACAATGATTCGATAATGATTATTTTTAAAAAACATATTTTACAAAGTAGTTCGTGCGTGTTCATATTTGTTCCGTGCCGCCAGGCCATTGAGAGTTAGTTTCTCTGCCCACTGCGTTAGTGCTTGTGACTGATGTATCTAATGGCTGTTACAGAATAGTTCAATACTCAAATCATGAAATTTCATTTATTTACTCATTTTCCAAGTCATTGGACATTTAGCAGAGGTGCTTACAAACTCGGCATTATAATTGTTTGTGAAACGATTAAGTTAAAAAGGCAATATTCTTAAACAACAGGGGAGCTACCGCCAAAGACGTTGAAGTGGTTACAAAATTCGTAAAAAACAGACTGCAATTGAAGATAACGTCGAGTTGCCATCTTTATTTTTTACATTATGTCACCTTCATTATCGAGAAGACCAGTACAGTGGAGTTGTTTGCATAATAAGTGGCGTTGTGGAACGCACAGCCTTCCTCAAATATACCTCGTAATTCCATCCAGATGTACAGGCCTTGTGAAGGTTTTATTCTTGCACTGGCCATTCCACCTGATGGTAGCCCATACAGCTCAATGAATTGCTCATTGTAATCAGTAAAATATTATTTCTTTTTCAAAACCAGTGTTTGAGTTGAGCCCAATATGATGTGCAATAAATAGCTTCCTCGGTTACCAAAGTATCAGCTTCCGGCGTATTTACCAAAAAATGGGATTTATTACAGCGAGTCAGAATGGAGTAGAAGCATTATCTTCCAGCAATAGTTCTTGTGTTCCTAAACACTATACCCATAACTACAAGAGAAGAAAGTACCCGTAACTACAAGATAATTTTGTTTCCGAATATCCATTACACCAGGCAGCGCCACGGCCAATAATAGCGTAACGCTCTGAAGCTTAAAACCACTTTGTATTGTAAAGTTGGTCACGATTCGCGATTACTCCAAAAAGGAGTCCATGTCCAGTAGAGCAACCTGAACACTAGGCATCTTTCGAACTTCTCACTAATCAACTGCCCATCAATCATGTCAAAGATAGCAAATCGTTCTACCTTCGAACTTCATTTCCTATTACACAAATCAGCTCTAGGTCCAAGTTCTAGTACAGACTGGGAATGAATAGTCTAACTGGTGTACAGTACTGTGTGAACCTAAACCATGGCTGTTCGGAAAATCTACGAGAAATTTAAACAATCAATCCTATATTTTATAAATTCACGTCGTGGCTTTTAGTCAGAGAAATCTCTCTTGTTTTTAAGTATTTTCTCATGTAATATTTGAAATAATATGAAGGGCTCGATATTTGCAACATCTGTAACAACTTAGTACAAATTAAGAAGTTTTTTTTAACATACTCGCAAAATTAATTATTACATTTTGTATAAGAACTGGGATGGACGTAAAACAAATGTTACCATGGAAAATATTGGTTTTTACTTTACTAACCTTTATCTTATTTCTCAAAATAAGCTGAATCTAGCATATGGAATGTCTTTGTTTACGATTGTATCATTCCTACTTTTCCAATTTGGTTTACTATCAGAACTAATCATAATGGAATATTAATTTTTTTAAACCATCTCTCATTAAAATATTTATATCTATTAAATATTAAAGGTTCTAATTATCATTAATATTTATATTAGAGGTAGTGCATTTTATAAGAAACTTTGGGGAAATTTGATAAAGCTACATAGTATTATTATTTATATAGTATTATTTTGTTTCAGGTGAGTACCAGAATTTTTTGCTGCAGTGTCAACCAGTGAAACGCACGATCTGCTGAGCATTTACAAGAACATTGTAGTAAGTCATGCATACAATTTCACAATTCTTTACAGTATACAAAATACATTTTTTAAAGTGATGGATATTTAATACTATTTAATTAAAAAATATTAGCTGCACAGGAGACGCATGATATCCTGGGCAGGATTACTCACATTTTCTAATGAATTCTAAGCTAAATGAATTTAGTCTGGAAAATTATCTAAAAACGACTATCGAAACATTGTTAACCCAGCCTAGGATGCTAAGTCTCACGCATATCCAAGATTCTAATGAGTGACTGACTGCAGAAGTCTATTCTTCATTTCATTAAAAGGTTTGAAAGTGCTGGAAGGTTGAAATATACAGAAGTAAGACGAAGTGAATTGCGCAAATCATTAGTTGAATCCAGTTGTTGCCTGATTTTCGCATTCATCACTGACACCTGAATTTGAATTCTTCGAAAGGCATTGAATATTATAAAAAACGACCCGATCTACAATTGGATCCTATTTTTAAAAGGAGAGCAATGAAAATATTAGGTGCATTACAGTTATCTGAACTAATTACTTTATTTTTCGAAATGATTTTGACTGAACGAGAACCGCCTTAGTTCTTATTTCGTTTATGGATAAAAATTAAAATTAAAATTTTTATTCTACTTGTAAAGAATGGTCGTGACCCTTCATAACTAGACAATATTTAATGCAGAAGGAATGGCTCAAACGAATCCAAACCGGAATCGACAGATCGAGGATTGTGGGACTTGCCCAACAGCCTCCAGTATCCATTTTCTACTTAGAATGACGAATAATCTTGCACTCTCTTCATGTACAGTTACTCAGCCTTCACCTTTTGACTTTCACTTTTCCACGAGCACCTCCAATACCCACTTCTCGATCGTGGCCATTTCAGTCTTGCGAAGTTCACGCGAACAAAAGCAGTGCAAGTGAAGGGAGATTCGGAGCATGAAAAATCACATCGCATCAAAGAATTGGGAACTTCCCAAATGTGAGTAAGAGTACAATGGAAGTTTGCGTTTAGCATTCAATGTTTTGCGATATCTAATTTCTTCCAAATTACCATTCTCCTAGAGAACATAACCGATATGGGGGCTTTATGTTTATCATATACATACATATCTGGGCAATTAGGAAGATATTTAGACCTGAAAATTTTCCGACCTACGTTCGTTTATTTCAACGGTCATACCTCTATTCCCTGATTAAAAAATGTAGAAGTATTTTTTCTTCTTTGGTGAGTACTTACATATGTACTTGTGCCTATGTAAGTAAGATCCCATAATATTATTCGTGCTTCAGTCCCTCCGTCTTATATCGGCATTTACCATGTATTATATACGCACCGGCACTTACCTTATTTTCTCTAATATAAGCCCCCCTTTCTCCAAAAATTGGTCACAAGAACTGGGGGGGGGGGACTGTACGCAAATACCTCAAAATATTATTATAGGCAATTTTTTTTGAAATTGTCTTTTAAAAGAAAATAATGTTATAAATAGGTTTGAAGAATATTACAAATAGTTTTTTTCGACATCCGAAATGACAATGAAAATTACATGGAATTAACAGTTTTTAAACAACATTAGTGCAACGAATACAACATTATTGCAGAACATACGCATTACATACCGAGGTTTTTCAAAATTTTCTTCCAAACCACTGAGGGGGTCTTGTACGCGAGGAAGGCCTATACTCAAGAAAATGCGGAACTCATAATCACACAGAATATTGGTTGGTCCATTCTAAGAGTACTTCTACACCATTTTCCTCCACTTACACAGAAACTTTGTTCATGCTTCGGCACCACCTTTATTCGGCCGTCTCAGCGCTGGAGTGGGCGATGGGCCGCCCGCGTCCCGATTCCACTTCGCGACGTGCAACCGCGACCGCACAGAGGCTCGTGGCCCGGGCCTGGCGCGCGCATGCGCTCTCGTCCCTGCGGCGGCATACGAACGCCCGCATTAGCCTCCGCCCGCTCCCACGCGCCCAGACACTGTTACGCGGAACAGCCAGCTTTTTTATTCACCACACCTCCCCGCCCGCCGCGCCCGCCAATTCAACGTTATGGGAAGATGCACTCCCACGGGCTCTGCGGCGGGCGCGCGTTTACGACTGTGGGAGATCCGGAGTTGTCGGCGTTGTTGAAGGCCGCCGAAACCACAAAAAAGTGCTCATTTAAAGTTTGCTTTTTATCGTTTTGTTAACATAAAGTATCGTGGTTTGTTAAATGTACACGCTTCTTTTGAAGTCAAATGTGTGCTGCGAATATTTTTTTATCTATTACTTTTATATGTTGGCCATTCTGATATTGTAAGCCAGTTTGTGAACTGAAATACCTACGTATATCTAGATTTTATTTTAATACGATATTTCAATATGCGAGAACTTCAGAGATTTATTCCCTCTTAAATTTTCTTTTTTTCCGAACACACACACCTGGATTAATTCTTGCAGACAATAAAGATAAAAACAGTTTTCACATGACGTTCAGAAGTTATTTTGTTAATTAATGAGACTGTGCTGAAACCACTAATGGGTAAGGAATTATAGATATCAGAGTTCAGAGCACATGTCAACGTTTCAGTTATCGTAATAAGTGAATGTCATTACATACAAAATTAAAGTAATCGTACTTGCTTTTTCTCACACTTTCGTATTACACTTCTTTTCACCAAACGGTTGCAAGGCAAAATAATAATTTTCTACACCTTCATTGTAGCATATGTTATTTTTATCTATTTTATTTTCTTTGGCATTCTCTACAGCAAACCCTAGTAATATCCAAATTTGAAAAAAAATATTTCCCAGATTGTTTTCCTCAAACAGATCTCTTTTCACTTTTGTCTTATATTCCAGAAAACCGTGCCAATCTTATGTAATAGGCTAACAAATCATTGGTAGACTCCGCCTACATAAAAGTCTATAAGAGATGAAGACCACCTCTAGGGTTGCCAGATATGTCTTCAGAAAATAGTGAACCGGGAGGGGAGGGGGAATGAACAGTAAGATAAGACGTATATATTTTTTAACAATGACATTTTCATATATTAATATAACAATCATCTACTTTAATATTATATGATCTTTCAATAATGATATAGTAGTAAATAATTTATAAGTATTCATATTAATATCACAATGTCCTGCTTTACTACAATTATCTTTGGATAACATTCTTTGGATTTGACGTATTATTAAACTGAACCGATTAACTATTTTCGACAATACTTTCTGCATGATTGAGTAGGTTTTAGAACGTTATAAATCTTCTTAAATAATACTTAACTCCCGTACACTTATACGCAATGTTAAAAAATGTACAGTTCGCTTCTAACTGACTCGACCTCCATTCGATTCGTTCGTCGGTCCAAACATTTTTCATAACATTGAAAATTGTTTCGGTGCTAGCATTGGAATTGGGAACTGCTGCACAATATTGAATCAATCTCAGTAGATGTGGGGCCGAAACTAAGACAAATCTGCGCAGACCTGCGCGATAGCCGGGATTTCCAACAGTGCAAAGTCAGCTCTAATCGAGTTTTTAAAAAAGGTATTTTTACATTTTACTATTCTCATTTTCTAATTAGTGAATCAATAATTGAAATAGTGAACAGTTTACTCAAATAGTGAACATCTGGCAACCCTAACCACCTCATGCCTCAGGTTTCGGCAACGCGTTGATACGGCTTGCCGTCCCGTATAGAACGTCCGAGAACGCTGCGTGCGCTGTGAAAGTCCACGTGAGTGGGCGTGCTTCGGTTGATAATGAGTAACGGTAATGTGCATGGGAAGGTGAGCATACAGGTCGGAGCCCTAAAAGAAGTAAAGGAAGAAAGAGAAAAAAGACAAGGAAAACGACAATGGAAAAATGATTAAAAAAATATTGAAATAAAGAAAAAAGAGGGAAATGGAAAGCAAAAGAAGATAGATTTATTCAAGTTCGCTTTGAGCTAATGCTCGGTGGCAAACATTATTACAACTAGATATACGACAATTACAAAACTATTACGAATATTTACAAATATAATTACAATTAGAATTAGAGATTGATTTTGAGTTATCTGTAAGTTGATTTATAGTTTTTCTAACACTTCAATCCACTTCACTTCACTTCACTTCACTTCATTTCACTCCGCTGCACTACACTGCACTCCCATCCCTTCCCATTGTTTGAAACATTGAAACATTGTTTTCTAATTAAGTTTCTCTAATGCAAAAGGAACAAGTACAATCTGAAGATTTAATGGATTCTAGCTCAAAATAGCGGAATAAGGAATAATACTATTATATAAAACACAACAGTGAATTTTTCATTTTTTCGAAACAAAAAAACTAACAGTTACGTATAGACTTTTAGTAATTTCCGAGGTTACATTAGAGTTTTTTTATTTTGGAATTTTCCAGCTTGGGATGTTTTACGCAGTACAAGAAAATTCATCGTCACTAATCTTAGATCACAGGCCGTTACTATTGGCTTTTAATGGGGTTACTAACAACTTTTACGTGGTAGCAGAGTCTCCCTTCACTCTAGGTCCAAGCAGCATGAAAATGTCTGCGAAACACCTGCAAATATCTAAGAACGGACAAAAACGGATAATTTTTTATGACATTAATTTCAATGTGTTCATAATGACAACTCATGTAAATTAATAAATTCTACAATATCGAACATGGAAAGCCCAAATAAATACCAATACACATGCAATACACTACCATGTGAAATTACTATTCTAATCCTTCAATTTACGTAGATTAGATAACTAATTGTCAACTTAGAATAGTTATTTACGTCATTAGGTCAATGAAGAGCAAACGACATCCTCGTATGCGGCTGAAGTTTGAAAACCGTAGCGATAACTGGGCTTTTAACCAAGGCAGGGTGCTTTTTGTGTTATCAGCCGCGTGACCTTCAATATTTTCCGTAATACCATCTTCTTATAAAAACAATCATATCAATAAGAAAAATCATTTCTTAGAATAACTGAACTCATTCACCATCTTTAGCTATGATTCATTTGTTTCGATTGTTCTTAACAGACGGCAGAGCATAAAATCCTTAACGAATATTGGCCGTTAAGAGTGACTTTTCATTCCTATTTGTTTGCGGTACATCGATATAACAGTACAGTATTACGAAAAATGTATTTCGTGCAGGCTTTCGGAGGTCCGTATTGATTCAGAAACTAAGAGATGGGAATTGGAGTCAGAACACGCTGCGCTCTTCTTTGCGTGCCCGCTGAAAAAAGAAACAATTTTATTTTTCCAAGAATGAGTCCTTTCTTGTCACGAACACCGCTCAACGGGATCTATTTCAATGCATAATCTAAGAAAAAGCTTCAGATTGCCTCCGAAGTCATTTTCCTTAAGAACCGTGGTTAAAGGAATTACATACGAGTCTTCTTAATACATGCAACGTATATTTCAAGAGCGGGTCTCACGAGGGAGATGGCCACCGCGCACTGACCACCAGCAACTTGCCTGCCCGGCCAGCGTGGTCCACGAGGGGCAATGACCTCGAGTGACGTAAGCGCAATAACGCCGCCCATTATGCTCCAGGCTCCACCGCTCTTGCGCGACTCCCAAGGCCGAGCGGAGGCCGCGTGCTCGGAAACAGCCCGCCTCATTTATTAGAGCTTTTCCCACCTCGGGTTGGTTCCAGCCGTGATTTATATGGGCTGAACAGGAACGCGCTTCTTCGATGGTGTAAATCAGGGATTCACAACACCCCTTTTTCTTCCATCAGCCGCTTTTAAAAAAAACGTTTTCTCTACTATATACAACATCCATTATCATAACACAAAGGATTGCATATTAATGCTTAAGATAAGAATTTCGTATCTCCAATATTCTCGTAAATATCTTGAGTTTTGTAATTTCAAAGACGCTTCCATTTTTGAGTAGCTGAGTTTCTAATATTCATTGAAATGCAATGGTTACAAAATGTTGAGTGTTTTTTTAAAAACTGGCCGTATTATTTCTCTAAAGCGTATTACGGAGAGTATTTTTTGGGGCGATAGAGTATCGTTGCCGTACGTATAGTTACCATTTCTTGAGTTTTCTAAACATCTTAATTCCTAAAGATGAAAGACGGATATGAAAGGAGAGATGCAAATTTGTAATATATATTTATTGATTTTGTTGCTTTATAATGGTAAACAATTATTTAAGTTCATTAATGTACTTTTGGGATCTTGGGATTTTGGGATGGGATCTTGATTATACTTTTAGGGGGCTGGTTCATATTCGGCTATTGACCCTCAAGCGATCCTTTGATCATCACTGGCCTCCTTCGAAATTCCTTAGACCCCCAGAGGGGCTATAACGATCAAATTAGGAACCCTGGTGTAAATGTTAGCATATCGAACCCGAGTGGAGTGCGCGATGGGCCCGAGTTTGCGCGTTTCACTTCCGATGTAGCCGCGGCTTTCTATGAGCGAAAAAGGCACAAGGAAGGTAAGTTCCCCATGTTTGAGATTTGCGGTGAACAAAAAACAAGGTTCAGTAATTCAAAGTCAAAGCTTTATGTCTGAATGAAATTCTAAAATGTTTTTTCTCTTAGTAATACTGTTTTTCGCTTCTCTAAGTCGTTGTAAAGACACTAAAGTCTACTATGTGTCACCCACGTTTATTAGTGCTGCGATTGGTGAGTTACCAAATATATGCTGAAATTTGTAGTTATCGGCAGATCTCTGGCTCTTATCGAGAGTCTACCTCTTATCGACGAACTTCGGGAAGTGAGTTCCTTATAGTGTAAGTGAGACTCTTATGATTGACGAACGAGCTTATACTCGTAAATCCCTAGATTGTTCAGGAAGGAGAATTCACAACAGGCTTTCCATTCCTTTGCAATTCACACGTAACACGAGATCAGTGCTATTGATGAGTCAATCGTGATATATGGTCACATGGAACGTTTGAAGCATTATGGTCCAGAGCATAGGAATGACGTGTGGTTTATGCCAATTTAACTAGAATTTTATATCAATAGAAAGCTCGAACGTAGTTTCATCATATCAGTTGATACGAGCTGCTGACGAGATCGTCGTTAATATCTGTTCATTATATTAACGACATCGTAAACTCCACCCCAGTTCCTAGTAGTATTTATGGACATGACATGTACATTAAGCCTTCATAATGTGTACTACTGCCACAAGTCTACCACGATCGGACAGAACAGGGAATTTGTTGAACTTGGAAAGGGGCTCCAGCTTCTTGAACCTCCCAGACGCTACGTGCCTGGAAGGAGTGCAAATACACAGAATGTGGGAAGGCATAAAACGTCCTCACCCACCCACCGTTCGTGCGACGACTCGTGAAGTTCTGTGGACACCAACAAAAGATCTATGTCACGGTCAGGAAGAAAACACAGACCGCTCTCTCTTTGTGAGTCAGCAAGAGTCAATCGCAATGCCATCACTTCCTTCAGGTGCAAAGCAAGGTCGTTTCTCGTGCAATTGACTACTGAACGTAATGAAATGGACCTTTTTTTTATAGAAAATGTCGATCAAAGCCAGGAGAGACAGGCAAAGTTGCGAAATACCAAACTTCGCATGTGTCAGTGGAGATGATCAGTTACAAATTATTGAATATCACATACCAATGATAATTTGTGTAAGTTAATGATATCTTTAAGAGAACACCAATGAAAAAAGGTTTGAAAATCACATAATTGCCATTGATAGTCATTGTCTTAATACCCGTAAAACAAGGCAGCGCAAGTTGGTTTCGAAAAGCGCTTGCGCAGTATCTTCATGAACTAGCGGGACTGTACTTCTTGGAGTTCAAGGTCCAATCGCCCTCGATTGTAATTGAATGTGATCTTAGCATTCACTTCTTGAAGCCTTGAGGTCAGTGGTATGAAATTCGCTTTATTAGCTGTGCCGCGTTCTCTGGTTATGCCCATCCGGAGAGGCTATTCAACTCCCTTATCAAGCAGTAATTCTCTTCGTAACGCTAGAATGCTTTATTAACATTTCTCCTTCAGCTCTATGCTGAGTCAGCATTCGCAAGATTTCTCTACGAGAGATACAACTTGTAGGCAAGGAAACCGCTGTGGCAGAGCCGAAGTGCTACAGAGATTGTTATATTTTATGTGGAGGACCGCATCAATTTTCGAACCACTCGTAGAATACAAACTGACACACCACCACTACCACTAATTATTATTATTATTATTATTATTATTATTATTATTATTATTATTATTATTAATTTACATTTTCAAAATTTCTGGATCTCAACTGCTATTTTAAACAATTTTTTAAACTCTACCTTTTCATAATTAAACTAGTGGGAATGCGCGGCATACCGAAATTTTTCCTTCTCTTAATGTTTTTCTCAACAATTACTCAGATTTAAAAAACATACAGTTGAAGAAGAGTCACAACAAAAAAGTACAACATATGCATTATACGGAAAATGGAAGACCCCCTCCAGAATATTGTTTCATGTGATTCAGCACTTGTACTCAGAAACAAAAGAAATAAGGGATGTTTACACATTCTGGGTCAAGATAATTAGCATTCAAGATCACACAAAATTTCATTCAACACAAAACTTGTTTCTGGAAATGTAATTGTGGTATTTTATATTCACCAAGATCTGGACATATACGTTGTAGTGGACTATAGCAGGAAATCCTGTTATTCACCTTGATTTAAGAACGTAATGCATTACATATTAAAATCTTCCTCGCTCTAAAAGACAAATGATTGAATGCTTTCAATACCTATACAGCAACTCAAACAACCAACGACGCCGAGAACAAAGACAGTAGATCAGTATTCACTGAATTAATTAACACATTATTAAAATTAATTATTTATATAATAAAACCAAATAATAATATGAAACAAAAAAAATATCTGGGGCCCATTACCCATAAATTTAAAGTAAAAATTACGAAATTTGGTTCCATCACTCCGTCACTCCATCCGTTCCTCACTTCCTAGAGATAGACATCCGGATATTCGGGGACAAAATTGCGTGCAACTCCTCGCCACTTGCACCTGTCTTCACCATCTTTGGAACAACACCAATTGATAGTCCTGACGGTGCGAAGTCACAGCTCAAAACAAGAAAAGAAAAGGAAAAAAGGAAAAAAGAAAAAAAACTTAAATTAGACCTGTGGATTTCATGACTGAAATTCCGTTATCGTTTTGTTGAGGCGATTCCAATACTTTTTCTCCCTGCACAAGTAAAAACCGAAAAGACTCTGTTCCTAGATATATTGTAATGAAGTCTCGTAAGTTATAATGCAAGTATGTTGAAGTGAAGGGAAAGTAATTCTGAATAACCACGTGAAAACATGTTATCAGTCCACTTTGAAACCCAATTCATCATAATCTTCCATCATAATCTAACTCATCATCTTTAGTCGCTTATTTCTCTAGAGTCAAAACGTTAATTTGCCCAAAATAGTGAAGATATCAATTAAATGATCCGCATGGATTCACGTAAATTTGACCGACGTTTTCCGATCTTTGTGGCAATGGGATCTCCACTCTGCTTTCATGGCAAGTAGGAATGGGGAAGATCAATGTAGTTCAGAGTTTGACGAGCGGCCTGGCAAAAGAAGCTGCGTGAAACCAATTTGCTGAGTCACGTCCGCGAACGCAGCAGCGGTCGAGAGAGTGGAGAGGCCCCGGCCGCGATCTTTTGTCGCGGGCGACGGCCAGAGGCAGAGGTCTGTCCCGACTATAATCTATACTTGGGTGTTGCTAACGAGGCATCTGAGGGTAGTACTATTGACAGCAGTACTGCGGAAGCAACAGCGTTTCGCTGAATTTGATACTGCCCTAGGCAGACGATAAATCCCAAAGGTTCCGGACTCCCCAAGTAGTACCTCCAAGATGGAATATGGCACGGCTTTTCGCGTCTTTCTCGGACGTACCGCTAAAGTCGCTTTATCTGCAGCACTGCTTGATACGGTCGCGATCATGCGACATCTTGCGGCAAGGCCGAGAAGGACGCAAAACGTCGTGCCATATTCCATCTTGGAGATAGTACCCTCAGATGCCTGGATAGAAAAACCCAGGTATAGTTTCCAATGCGCGCAGAAATTGAAAGAAAACTATGCAGTCTCGCTACATGTGAGAGATGTTTATGGTTACGATAGTTACCGAGGACTTCGAGAAAAGTACAAAAGAATGTAAATTACTAATTAGTAGGGAGCGGATTTTAATGAAATGTTTTTTTTTCTTTTCATTTTAGAACAATGCCTTTCAGTATAGAAATTAATTTTATGCTATAATTATATGCTAATTTTATGCTAATTTATGCTAATTTTATGCCAGAAGGAAATTATCCATTTTGTGTGACTTTTTTGGATTTTTCGTCGATTTCGACTGTCATTTTTTTCTGTCATTTTTAAAACACTTTTCGATGATTTAATCGATTTTAATGGTACTTGCTTCATATAATATTTAAGAGCTACAATAATGTTTTCCGCAAGATTCCTTCGATTTCTTCTCATAGAAATTATAATGTCAGTCGTTGTATGTATTTTAAGATTCCTTGACGCATATCAACGACATTGTCGGTTCGGTCGATTTCACGATAACTAAAAACAGAAATTTGCAGGTAAAGAAAACCCCAAACCAAAAGTTTAAAAGCCGAGTTCACTTGAACTAACGGAAGAAGCCTCAAATACTTCAGTAACATATCCAACAGCTTGAGTTGTTAATTTGAACTGGTTTTTATAAGTTGTATTTCGTTTTTTTCTTTGCTTTTAGGGCATTTTAAAAATATTTTAAGAGTATTTATTGGTCATTTTTGGCGATGTTTTAGGTCATCAAAAACGGTTCCTACTTATTACCCCTGGTCTCAGATATTAAATGAAAAGTCCAGAATTTTGAGGAGTGTAATTGGTTTCGATAGACACCCAGGAATTCGAAAGAAAACGAAAAATTCTATAACACCAGTGTCTAATGCGCGCAGATATTGAAAGAACACTATGCAGCCTCTGGTCATGCGAGAAGTGTTAATGATTTCGTTACAAACCCAGAAATTCGCGAAATACACAAAAACATCCGTATACCGGTTTCCAATGCACGCACTAATTTAACGAAAACTAGGCATCATCCTCTGGAGTTGTGATGGGTGTCAATAATTTTGTTAGATGCCCAAGAACTCGGAGAAAATACAAAAAGAATGAGAGTGTTTCGATTTTGTCTGAAAATGCAAATATTAGATTGTGCTATTCTGCCTATTCTCAAACTGCGAGTACCGGTTGAATTCTCATACTCAGTACGTTTCTGAATAAGACACACGCGATGTAATGCGACATCAAGGCTCCGAAGAATACGCAACCCCATTAAACATTTGCTTTTCGTGTGATGCATTATGGAGTACAAATATTTTATAATATTGGTATTAAATAAAATGTATTCGCAATATTGCGCACTTGGTGCATGTTAATATCCTTCACTTATCTTTACATTCTTCCAATTGATTCTCCATTTCCTTGAAATTCTCTGTTTGATTTTATAAATATCTTCAATATGACTGAAATAGTTGAGATAATTTTTGTGCAACTTTCCCAAGATCCTCCGTTTGGTCGCGGAGATCCTCCACTTGGTCAATTCGCTCTAGGTACTCGAATTTTTCCATTTATTTGAGGTTTATTTTCGTGCGAATTGCTCCAAATCCTCCCCTGGATCGACTTTCTTGACATCCTCTTCTTAATCAACTTACGCGGAGATCCCCCACTTGACTGATATGCCTGAAGATCCTACGAACGAGCGACTGCTTGATCGACGACTTTTAGATTTGGGTAATTTTCCACGTGGGGAGTTGTAGTTACCGCGTGGAGAAGTGATACGTTCCTCAGGCGACCGGGAAAGGGGAGGGGCATCCCTGACTAAAGGAGAACTAGTTACGAGAAAGTCTGTGCCGTTTGTTTTGGCATAATTCAACCGACAATCCCCTTGTTTTTTTACGATGAAAAGTGCTATTTTGAGTGATATTATTTACTTATCAATAACACTAGAATTCTGATTCATCTTGGAATCTTCCATTCATTTTTCTTTTTCGATATTTTAAATCGAAAAGAATGTTCAACGGAGACTTTTAGAACTTCCTATACCATTTCATTTAGGCAGAGAAAAAAATGTCATCACAAGAAAATTTAAAATTTTGATGTAATTTATTAGTAAATTAGTCAGGAGAACTATCTTAATAATTATTCTAGAGTTGCCATACATTACAAATGAAATGTGCGTTAGAAAAAAAAAATTTCCCAGAAAAGTCTGTAAAATACAAGTTTGTTAGAATTCATAATACTTCTAACGTACTTTTAGGCAATGTCCTTCGATGAAATCGAACATCTTTAACGAAATAATCGAATTAAATCAATTTTGCCCGTGTAAAGTCTCCCTTTCGACCAGTGCGCGCCGCCGCTGCGCTTCGCTGCGGCCACGTCGCGCGTCTATTGTTCCGGGCGTCCTCTGGCGCGTTTCCGGTTCCGGCGGGGAAAGCGGCCGGTGGGTGTCCGTGCGACAGGTCGCGGACTGTCCGACGCGCACAGTGCCCGCAACTTGTTCGTGTGAGACGCAAAATTGAGGCAATGCCAAATACCGTCGCGCAAAACGAAAGTGACACATTCAAAATACTGTTGTTTTTGTCTGAGAGTATTAATTAAACGGTTTTAATTTGAGACGGGCCGTGTATTTCGCGGTCAATTAGAAAGTGTTCTGTGAATTTTCCTGTCCGGTCCTATTTAATTGTATTTTTTCTAATTTAAATATACTATTTCTATTTCGTTGTTGATCTAAAAATAGATGACTTTAAATATGCAACTTTCTTATTAGCTCACATTATTGGCACTTGGACTGTATTTACAGGGGAAGAAGGGAGATTGTAGTAGAAGTGGACGAAGGGAGATCAAAGTAGGTAATATTTCTGATGTTCAAAATTTGTATGTAAATTGAAAGCATATTGAGAAATAAATAAGGAGTATCGATTAAATTACTTCTGGATGGAATTGCTTATAGTTGTACTATTTCAAATTTGATCTTTTGCCAAAAATGTCCCCATCCCAAGATAATTCTTCATAACTCTTCTTAACAAAGTACATATTGAAAATAAGTAAATGAGAATAGACGTATGTTTGTGTAAGTCTGCATGCTCGTGCATACCAAATAAAGGCGAGAAGACAAGTCAATGAACAACAGTTTATGATTCAATTAACTGATGACACGAAGGTGATTAAGTGTAAATTCAAAATATTACGCAAAATGAACACCCCAGACATTTAAAACCTTCTTGAAGGAAAGGTACATGCTTTGAGACGGTGTTGACATGATCTATGAAATGCAAAGAGCCATTACAATAAAATGATGGGACCTTTAGTTATGTGAATCGTTAAAGAGCAGCGAGCAAGTAATAAGATTTTTGTGGTTGGTTTTAAAATTCATAGGTTGATGCAAAGGTACGGGTATAGCTACATTAGCGAAAGAATAGAAAACGATTCAAAGGGTTAAAAACGGCGGTCCTAAGGGCGTTAATACCGACGGGCGTCGGTCACTGTCGACAACGCTTTACCGTCCTAACAGTCTCCTCTCAACCGTCCGCCGGTAAGGTCCTTTTTGCCCTCTTCTGTGAAATGATGTCCGAATTCGAAGTACTATCAGATCAGCGGTAAAACTTTGCATTGTGCTCGGCGCAGCGTAATGTTGGGGAAGGAGCTAGCCAGAAATACGAAGCTGTTGCAGAGGGCGCCTGTTAGTAGGTGTTCTTTTCCTTAAAGGCAACGCTTGACTCCACACGGCAGCTTCGACTCTTGAAATAATTTCCAAATTGAAATGTCTGGTCCTACAACACCCTCCATACAGCTCTGATCTTGCTCCATTATCATGAGCTTGGACCTATAGAGAACGCTTCAAGAGGACGGTGATTTGAGAGCGATGACGATGTGAAGAAAGCATTCGTGATTCAAGTTACATCCAAATAACATTTTTATGGATGGATAAAAAAGTTTATGCAACGTTGTGAAAAATTATTGAGATTCAAAGGAGATTTTCGAGAAGTGGCATACTTTTTGTACCTTTTGTTAAAATATATATTTTAGAAATATTCAGTTTGCTGATATTTTTTATACCACCCTCGTAAATCTTTGCCAAAGAGAGAGAGAAAACTACGACCCGAGTGTTTTCATCCTCCCAAGCCGATTCTCTCTCGGTCAAACGTTCTGACGGAAGCACATCATTGCAAACGTACGAACTTAGTGCGGTCCTGACCTAAGAACGGAGTGTCCAGTACTGCACCCAAACCCCATTCTCATCTCGCATCTAACAAAATAAAAGTTCAAGAAAGCGTCTGCGGATTAGACATACATTTGTAAACGAAAAAAAACGACAAAAATTGCAGATTTAACGCAGATTCCCTATAAACCGAGCAATGCCAATCTAAGATTAATTTCTTAACTTCTCACAAAGAATGTAATTTTGCGTATAAGTAAGTTGAGGGGTTATATCCTCCCACGGAAAACTAAGAATTCGAAACAAAAATATATAAAATGAATATTTTTGCCACATAATAATAATAATAATAATAATAATAATAATAATAATAATAATAATAATAATAATAATTTTTCTGGAATGAAATGATAAAACAAAACTCAAACCTGTCGAGGTTTCATTTCCTTATTTCATCAACGTTTAAAAGGAATATACTCGTAAGAGAAAGAATAGATGTTTTATTCGATGAAAACTAGCAGTTAGTAGTGTCCTTTGACTTCAATATCCGTTGCAAATGGGGCCAATTAGGCACCCCTCAACCTCAATTATTGCTTGGTAATCGATAATCGACATGTTTTCTCCTTGACGAAGGACGGTGTAGAACTCTCGAAGAATAGTATAGAGCTCTTTGTAGTAGCACGCAGAAGGAGTATATTCAATTTCAAGAATATTTCTAATACCTTCACTAATGATAGTGTGCGACTTATTTAATTATAACAAATCTACATATTTCAGCAAAAATATTAAGATTTGGATTTCTTCTTTCAAATATCCGCAGCTTTTGTGAAGGTTGACTGATAAGTAATGCCTCCACCTTGGTGCTTCGCGTTTGAATAGGAAAATGTTAATAAATAAATCGCAGACATAATCCTTAGAATGTGCTCTTTATTTTCCTCTATTCACTTTTCTACATAATCACCAGACAACTGGATACACTTCTTCCAACTATCTGAGAGTTTTCTGAAGCCGCCTTGGAAGAAGTCGGCACTTAGTTTTCACAACCAGTCTTCACAGTTTTCTCAGCTTCTTCATCAGGTGCCCAGTGCTGTCCCTGAAGATCTTCTTTCATTCTCGAGGAGAGATGGAAATAACAAAGCAACAAGCAAAGCAATAATGAAACCTGCACGCTCTTTAGAAACGCCGATGTTGTTTGCAATTTCATGCCGAGTGATGCGACGATCATCCTGAATCAATCTGTCGACTTTGTCCCTGTAAAACTCATTAGTTGCTGTCATAGGACGTCCAACTCTTTCCTTGTCACGCGAGTCACTTGTCCGTGCATCAGCATCTCTAGACTTACTGGCCCAACGATGCATGGCACTCTCATCAACACAATCTGCGTAAACAACTTGCATTATCCGATGAATTTCCTTTGTAGTGACATCTACCGTTAAAAAAATCAGTGATAGCGTGTTATTTTCATTGGAATGACTGAGCTACTGCACCAAGTTTCATTATTTCATTATTAACAATACAAACGTTCACTCCTCTTCAACTGAAGTGGTAGAGGAAAGTCTACGGATCATTCCAGTATCCGTTCCAGCCATTTGTTGAGGAGGTGTGAAGGTAGAGGCCATCAACCTACCCTCGGATTTCATTACAGTATTCATAATTACACACACACGTTGTTCGACAGAATCTTCAATATTCTCAAACCTGAATACATCACCTGAGTTGACTATACGCCACTTTGGTTGTCATTTCACAAATACACTCAGTTTGTAAATGATGAGTTCTTCTATTATTTTTGTCTACAGTTTGAAATGATATTCATCTGTCAATGGATGTTGTAAAGTAACATTTACCCCTTTCCACATTTGTCTCTTGCGCATCCTTCCATTCACATATGTACAAGTTGTTCACTTATGAACTTTTGCTGGAATGTGTAGTTTGAATGAAGTCACGACTAAAACAGCTGACGTGAAATGTTTGTATCATTAAGTAAAATCTTCACAAACTCCTCTTTCTCGCAGAGCACCATTGAGAAACAAAGGAATTTCACTTTCCTTTTGACTCTCCGCGACTCCATGCAGTATCTTTGAAGAAGTAATAAGTCCCCGCTTGTTACAGATGGGGAGAGTGAAGCTACGGGAACAATAGGTAGCTGTGCGACTAACGTACAGGACTGTTACACTGTTCAAGAAGCGTCAAATCCTGCTGTTAACTCTAATACTTCCCGAGTGCTTTGTAATAAATAAAGCCATTGCATTAAAGTGAAACAAAGGTGACTTCAGGGATAATTTCGAAACTCCAGACCTTACGCTATTTCTAGCAACACGTGTTGAGATTAAAACCTTCGAGACACCCGTCATTGCTCAGTTGTTCAATTAGTAACCGACTATATCACCAATTGGCATATGGATGATTGCCAGAGGTACTATTGCTACATAACTTTCATTTGTGAGTGCTAATGTTCGGTACAAACTTGGTGGGTTGTGGAGAGATATTTTACAAACCACGAATCAGTCTCTTAGATAGCTTCTTCAAACGTATCCTTTGTGAGTCTTGGCTCAATATGGAGTTTTTTCAATATAAGCTGTTTGCATTGCGATAAACTGGGTTTCTGCTGAATGCCTTTCCGGCAAATTTTCATAGTTCAACTAATTTTAACAGTGTGTCAGTAATTTTAACAGTCTACATCGAAATGCACTATTCCAGCATATAGCTCCCACCATTTAGCCGTGATCATATAATGTATGTGAAGGTAGACATTCTTAAATAAAACCTAGTTTATTTGCCAACGTTAGGGCATTCTTATTCTTATCTATTAAATTATCCTGTTATAAATGGTAAGCAGAAGTTCTCTATTTCGTAAGTATTCTACACATCGCAACTCATGAGACTACATACATATATTTTTGATCCCGGTTAATAAGCTGATAAGTCATAAACACTTAATTTTACAGGAGAGCAAAAAAAAACAACAACGTTTAAATGAATTAAATCAGGGATTAATGATACTCAAACGAAGGTGATATTCAAACAAAACTATTTTTGTGTAGGATTTATTTGAATATCATTAACCCCCTTCTTATAGCATTACTTTAAGGTTTTTTGCTCCTCTATAAAATTAAGTTTTTTGACTTATCAGCTTATTCACCGGGGTCAAACATATATTCTCGACAACGTACAAAGTATGTGACAAATAAATAAGTATATAAATAATCAAATAAATAAATAAAACTTAAAAAGCTTCTTCCAGAAAATATTCAAGTCGAGCCGCTTGTATTTTCTTTCAGCCTTGTGTCGAGTCGTGACTCTCATCTAACTAGCAGTCTCTCCATGGTTGACTAAAAACCCGGCTCGGAGAGTGCCCTGGTCGCAATGTTAAGAACTCTCGCATTGAAGTTAGGACCAAATCAGACACTAGAGAGGGAGTTTGTGCACGCCATAGCGGACTATCCATCTATCCATCTTTTGCGCATGCGCGGTTTTGCGCATGATCTTTTGTCCATTTGCGCATGAGCAGAAGTGATGCAAAACTTGAATTGATTGATTGTTAGTGATTCCGGGCGCGTCAACTACTGAAGTCATTAGTCTCGTAAGTGTAGTGCATGTTTACTCACTGGGAGATGGCGCTAACCTTTCCCCTACTGTATAGCGAGATTCGGCGCCGACCTACCGTCGACTAGCGGGGTTCTCCCAACCAGGTATCTCCCATCAGCAGGGCCCCGCCCCAAGCCGGGACAAATTTTAAGTCCCCGACTGGTCTCCCGACATGTGTGGTAGTGTAGTGCATGTTAGTGTAAGTGTGTGTGTGTAAGAGGTGAGGAAAGGACAAGGAAGAATCGCGCGCTGAAGGAAGGAAAGATCGCGCGCTGTCCATGGCTCGTTTGTTAAGGTACTGCTCCGGCATTCGCCTGGTGTTGATCGGAGAAACCACGAAAAACTACCGATCAGAGTAGCCGGCCTCTAGAATTCTCCTCCAGACAGCGACAGAATTCAGTGTCGAAAATCCTGCCACGTCGGGACTCGAACCTAGGACCTCCCGGTCAGTGGCACTGCAGTGACATCATTTGATGCACTGAGCCACTGCTCCTGGTTTGAATTGTGAATGCATGAAAGATAGCTGTAAATTGCTTTAACGCTTCGACGTGCAAAAGCTCCCTACTGAATGAAACGGCGGCGCGGCGCGGAGACTCGGGCTGGGCGCGTGCCTATGGCGTGAGCCGGGTGTTGGGTGGAGTCCGCGACCTGACCCCGGCGCGGCCGCTCCGACCACGGCCCTGCCCGTCCGGGTGCGCGGCGCCGCTCGGCGCGCTCGTGGCGGCGGAGTCCAAATAACGGCACCGGCTGATTCGCCAGGGCGAGAACGCGGCTGCCTTCTGGCATGCCGAGGACCGCCGTTCTGTCGCCAGCAGCTGCTGCTGCTGCTTCTTCACAACGGTCGACGCGCCATAAAAGTGAAAAGTGCGGCCGCAGCTTCTCATTATATTGCGGTTTTCACAGAGCTGCGTTTGAAGTAAATCAGCTGTTACGGTGTCCAATCGGAAGGCTGAACGCCACCATTATGACGTCACTTTAGTGACGTGTATGGTCCCGATTGGACGGCACCGTAACAGCTGATCAAATGGCAGCTGCAGCAAAATTCGCAGTGTAAAGAGTTTGTGCAGGTCATAGCGGATGGCACTATCGATCTTCTGCACATGCGCAGATGCACAAAAGTGATGCCAAACTTGAACTGCGCATGCGCAGAAGATGGATAGTGCTTTAACGTTCAAGGGCGCATAAACTCTGTATTTTATAAGCAGTTAGTGGTGTTTGCGCGCAGAATCTGTGCACTCGACGACCGTTAAAGCGCCAGTGAGACACACGAGACCAGAGGTATTGCGCGTGCACAGTAGAGCCGTCTAGTATGCATTCTAGCGCTGTTCCGGAAACATCGGGTAGCGTAATGAGAGCTAAGAATTGCAATCGTCCACAAATTTGTTTGGGTTGCGTTAGAAATTTGTTTAATTAATTCTCTTGTGTGTTTTCTTACACGAAATGTAAATTTTATTTGCCGAGACTGACTAACGAAAAGCTAGAAGTCTATGTTTTTGAGAAGTCATTTAGTGCAACCGTGCCCTTCCTTTGTGACGTCACCGAGTGCAGAAGTTCCAAGCGCGAAATCCAAATAATGAATCTCAATCTATTTCGGTTAACCCACTACCAAGCAAAATGCACTCATTGTCACGAGGAACGCAACACTTATTCAGAGGCATGGAAAATGCAACACTTCAACTCATCGGAACGTTTAGAAGAGTTGCGTTTTTCGTGGGGGTGAGTAGTTTCTTGTCACTGCATTGCTTATCTCCGAGATTTCCTTCCTGGTATTGGACCACATTACCATGCCGATATTCGAGCCCTTCTGGAGGTAATTGGGGAACTGGTGAGAAAGGAAAGATCTGGAGGTAATTGGGGAACTGGTGAGAAAGGAAAGATCTGGAGGTAATTGGGGAACTGGTGAGAAAGGAAAGATTGCGCGCGGATCGTAGCCAATTGTGTAGGTTGCCGCTCTGCCTTTCGCTTGGGACTGATCACCCTTCAGAACAGTCGACCTACGAACTCTATTCTGGGAAGGGCCATGAACTAGATGTTCAACATATCAAATGAATTTCTGGAGCCCCCAGGATCGATCCTCCCTTCACGCGATCTTCCAGCCACAAGGGCTCTCTATCATCGCGTTGCAGTAACGAATTCCAGAGCAGGTCGTGAAAGATACAGGATATAGAGAGAATATTTTGAAAAACGTTTCCCTATCAAATTAAAAAGTACATGCATTAAGAAACTCAAGATGTAATCATTGCACATGTGTAAATTATTTCTGTAGATAGTCATCCTCCTGACTACACTACACTACACTACACTAGGTAACCACGGTACACTAAGTAACTAGGTAACATGGTACACTAGGTAACCACGTGCCAGTGTTCATATATACCCACCACATTTTTATCCCCAGTACCCACACTTAACCCCCTGTTTGTTCAGCTCTTCCTTCTCTCTCCTCCACTCTCTCCTTGCCCACTCTCCTTCACCTATCCACTAAACACCTAAAAAAGCGTCGCGCGGGTCCGGCAGTGTACGAAATTAGTGGTCAATCTTCCAAAATATCTTCAAGTGTATTACGGTGGTCGCCATGAATGATGATCTTGACAGCCGCAATAATCTCCAGTTGCTCGTCCTCTAATGACAGTTTCCAGCTGTTGTGCTTATGCGAATGCCGTATGCCCCGAAATGAAGTCATTCCACCATCTGCACAATCAAGCATTCATCGGTATCCATCTCCACTAGATGTGAAGCCGGTTCACAGATAATGCCCACAGCCAACGTTCATTTTGCCGTTAGAAAGTACTACACCGCAAGAAGCTTTTCAAGTTAATGTGATAGGGACCATCCTGACGCCAGATTGTCTAACGTAAGTAGACCCGCGTGGACCGGGAATACTTCTCTGCAGCGTATTTATGATATATTGGACATTCATTAATTTGTTTTTGAAATAAATCTCTATTAAAAATGTATTTCAACAACATATTTTAAATGAGGAACAATAGTAGATAAAATCTCGTGCGAGATTCGTTTACAAAAATGCAATGTATCAGTGATACACCTACTTTGCGACTTGTACTGGAATGAAGATGTTTAGAGATACCTGAACGCGACCAGACATGCATCTAACTGCATAGGCTGGCATCAGAAAACTTATGAAGATAAGTATGCTGCAGGACAGAGGATGAATGACAAATGGTAATGTCTAACACCAAGTTATGCGTATCTTTTGATGGAGATGTTCGATAATTTAATTCAACCAATGGAATATTTTTGGGGGAGCCAAACATTTTCGATAAGGTAGTTTAAATTCCTGAACGGTGAGTTGTCATGTATAATTGTGTCGCCGAGTCCTTCGAAATATCTTCTAAAATTATCTGAGTCCGTAAGGTCATTTTGAAAAGCTCTTCACAATATCTCTTTTGCATTGATCACGAAAGCCTTTGAATACATGCGTTTTACTTTCAGACAGACTTCACCACACTATTTGGAAAGCACCCATGAAAATGACAGAGTATACTTTCAGAACTCTAAGATGACCATATTTTAATTGTTTCGCAAAATGGAAAAATTCTGCCAGGGCACCCAAGGAAGTTATCCAGGACTGCTACCATCTGTGTGTGGGTGTGGGGGAAGGGTCCGATACAAATTGAAAACTCAGTGCACGGAAAAAAATTGACCGAGCAATGTAAGTTAGTTGATTTTGTGTACATTGTTATTGAAGTGACAACATTGTTTATATTATTGTGTTCGTTTGTTTCGTTCTGTAGGTAACTCATTCTATAAAATTTCGAGTGTTTAGTGTTGTAAGATATTATTGAATAATTGTACATAATAGTAAGAATATTTGGGAAATCATTAAGTGAAATGAATAATACAGCAGTGCAAATACATTCTCTAATGATTTTTCGAGTCACGTAGATGTTGGTTGTGAATACAAATGCTCAAAGGTTTGTAAAACTTCTGGAGAAAAGTCTAGGGGCCCCTGGTTTCATGTCCGACCTTGGAGAGCTAGTGGAAGCAATCCCCGAGAGATTGAAGTGTACTTTCGTGAAGACACATCTAAAAAATATCTACTCACATCAGCCAGCTTTTCATAATGTAGGTTATAATATTTATTAATAAATAAATAAATAAATAAATAAGCGACACTCGCGCTTTATGGCTGTAAAAATTGTCAAGTTATAGTTATTATTTTTATATGAATTTATTGGAGTTCAATTCCGCAACATTTCTCAATAATTGTTTTCTTATTGTGTCATTTTTCTATCACTGCAACGATGTGGATCCAGGCGGTCCTTGCGCAGTGCACCCGCAAGGCTCTCGTGCAGTGACACCGCAGTCGTGCTAATGCTCCCAAAGACAAGTGGGCACTTAGCGCGTTGCCTCACTGCTGACTCAAGTCCCTTACAAGGGTTGAGCTCGCATCGCCCCTTTTCTCTATCTCTCCCTCTCTTTCTCTCCCTCTCTTTCTCTATCTCTATCTCTCCCTCTCTATCTCTATCTCTCCCTCTCTATCTCTATCTCTCCCTCTCTATCTCTATCTCTCACTCTCGTTCTCTATCTCTCCCTCTCGTTCTCTATCTCTCCCTCTCGTTCTCTATCTCTCCCTCTCGTTCTCTATCTCTCCCTCTCGTTCTCTATCTCTCCCTCTCGTTCTCTATCTCTCCCTCTCGTTCTCTATCTCTCCCTCTCGTTCTCTATCTCTCCCTCTATCTCTCCCTCTCGTTCTCTATCTCTCCCTCTATCTCTCCCTCTCGTTCTCTATCTCTCCCTCTATCTCTCTCTAAATCTACTTCTCTTTGTGTCTCCCTCCCTCTCTCTTTCTCTCCCTCTCTTTCTTTTTCTCCCACTGTCTGTCTGTACATGTGCCTCTCCGATCATCCTTTCATTCATTCATTTTCTCTATCAGTCAACAATCCAGAATTTCGTTGGGGCTCCAACATTATTTTTGGCTGAAATATAGGAGTACCGTTAATTTTAACATTAAGAAAAGATGTTGAATTGAAAGGAAAGAATTTACTACATGACTACAATATTTATCTGAGGTATTTATTCATAAACACTTTTACTAATAACTACCCACCAGGGAATCTCATTGGCTGGATAATTTCTGCTAGTGTTTTTCAAATGTTAACTAACTTTAGAAATATTTCTGTGAGAAGTACTCTTCAATACCAACCGTATTTGCAAAGTTTAGTCCACAGGCTCAATGTTTTGTAAAAGGTAATGCAGGGATGCTGTGGAGTGGCTTACTCAGAATTTTCATTCGGGGAGAGCTCCACAAATTAACAACTGATGTTAGAGCTTTCAAAATTACATTGTCATAGAATTTTTCATGTAATTTTGCAGAGACATTCTGTTTTCATTTCATCAATTCATATTAATTCTAATTCGAGGTATTTTTAGACAGTAAATGTAAAAAAAAAAGGTTATTTAATATTTGTAACTATTAAAAGATATAGCAAGCACAAGTCTGAAGTGATCGGACAATATTAAGTGATGTTAAAATAATAATAATAATAATAATAATAATATTGTTATTATTATTATTATTATTATTATTATTGCAACCAGTGCTTGAAAATTTTAGGTCCTGGAACGCGCCCCAAATGAATTATTAATTTAATAGAAATAGTTACATATTTATAATTTAATAATAGTTATATATTCGTATTTATAATTTAATAATTATTCCCGAGCCTTTCCGTCGCGTTCTGTCAGAAATCAAGCTCTGAATTCAAGCCCTACCATTAAGATTATTATTATTATTATTATTATTATTATTATTATTATTATTATTATTATTATTATTATTTCTATTATTATTATTTCTATTATTATTATTATTTCTATTATTATTACGGAAGGGGCTTTAGCCCAAGCCCTCTCTCAAGCTACGAGCCCGGTCTGAGAAATTAGAGAGAATAAATCACGTAATAGGTAATATCACTAATTAATTTTGAAAATACTCCACATATCTGAATTCAAGAGTTGTACAAATGAACTGAAAGCAAGTGAACTCTAGAAAGTGAAAAAACGCGAAAACTGAACCCCCTTGAATCTGAAATTTTCAACAAATTGAAAAGTTGCCATTGATCATTGTCAAGAACGAAGCGAATAAATGAGTTGTGCATAAACGTGTTCTCTCTATTTGCAGATAATGCATTGTGGTTATTTGCAAATACATTTACAACAGAACCAGAGGACCATCCTAACTGATATTACATAACGCGGGAAACTTCATTGTGTATGAGCGTTTCATAAAGAGCTGGTATGCTAATTTGTGTGTTCCACGAAGCGCGAGAAAAAAACTAATTATGACGCCATTCCCGAGAAAAAGGTGCATACAACGAATGCACTCCTGCAAACAAACCAAGGACATTACAATGTAGAAAGTGTTATGTTACATCACTTTGAACGAAAGTGTGTAAGTGTAAAATGTAGGTTGGCTATTGATAAGGCAAATAATAGGTGACAAATTCCCATTCAGATGTAACTTTGCGGAGTAATTACGATTCCTCTGTGTAACACGAGTAGAAAATCTAGGGTTATAGTTAATGATGTAGAAAAGAAAGTCGTACGTGTGAAGTAGGTTTTAGCAGTCCAAATGGGGAAGTTATTACCTCTATTATCCAAATCCCGTTCCTCATTTTCGTTTTCGCATCGTTTCCGGTAGCTTCAGAGATCTACTCCGTAGTTTATAGGTTAGTATACTCGAGCGGAGTTCAGATTCGATCTTCTTGCACGAAAATTCGAACATATTTATTTTAAATCCTAGCTTTCGCGGTAGTTTCTTTCCCCCAGATATAAATATCAGTGAAGTACTAAATTAGAGCCATGGACATTTTCTGACACTGCGTCCTCTATGAACTAAAGAAAACACCACACGCATTGATTCCCAACTATTATGCACCTGCAGTGCCTGTCTTTGACTTATGTGTGTCCTAGGTTCTCAAATGTTTTAGCGCCCTTTTAATTTGCTTCTTTAAACATTAAAGTTATTTATAATATTTTGAATAAAAAATGTTTTACAATATTTGTAACTATTTGCAAGTATTGCATACGTATAAATAATTAATTATGGGCAGGGCTTGATTTATACAATTTTAGATTCCGGTACGCTCCCTCTAATTTATGATTAATTTAACAGAAATAGTTGTATAATTATATTATAATTTAATAATTATTCCCGTGGTACCGGAACGCCGTTCCGTCATGTTCCGCCAAAAATGAAACCCTGATTATACGTATAAGTATAGATAATGCTTATCACGATATTGATTTAATAAATATGATACTTTTGTATTCATTTTATCTTTACACCTCAATGGATTAACTAACACATTCTTTTGTTACAAATATGGAATATTTCTATAAAAACATTCAAAAGTTCGCCTTATGAAATTCTGCATCCGCTGAAATTCGTCCGCCCCAGGCTAGCGCCTACTCAGCGCGTCCCAGGCTACAGCCTACTCAGCCTGTTCGGCACTATGCATCTGCAAGAAAACTTAATGATTGACATGATTTTATCTTTCCTTTCCCATTCCCCGATTGCATTCCCCCCTAGCGCCATGCTAATTATCTGTCCCTATACAATTTACTCCTCGATTCACGTTGTACGAAACTCCGGCAATGCAGCCAGTAAGTGGAACATCACAAACGACTGCACGCGACACAATAGAGCGAGGAAAAGCGAAGGAGCCGGCGCGGCGGTTCGCGAGGCCTCAGCCTACAAACGGACGCGGTGTTATTAAGGGCCGCGAGAGTGGCGCGCCGCGTTTCGACACAAGCGCGGCGCGGCGCGGCGCGGCGCAAGAAAGTGACCGGAATGTGTAATTGAGGGGCTTCACTATCGTTGGGCGCCGTCCCGGACGTGGCCCAGTGCGGGCGATTTCGGGAGAACCGGTCCTCGCGCCTCGACGGCGCCGCCGCGGCCGACTCCCGACTCCCCGCTCCCGGCTCCCGGAAGCTGAGAGAGTGCGTTTCCGGATAGGCCGCTGGACGCCCGGAGGCGGCAGCGCGTTTCAGGAGGAGCCCGCACGGGACGAAGAGGTCGGAAAATTCCTTCGATCTCATGAGTTATGGCTGATAAACGAGTGGGTTGGATTTCGGTGAGAGACAAGTTGTTCTATGAGAGCCGCCAGCAAAGGCCAAGAATGTAAAATATCCATATTGTATTTATATAAGAATGATCATATAAATTAAATCATATTATAGATAGTATTAAAAAATATTTTACCTGATTTTTCCAATTTGTTACCCACAATAATTTAACTGTGTGTGTGTGCTTGTCTCTCTCTCTCTCTCTCTCTCTCTCTCTCTGTATATATAACAATATTTATATAATTACATTCAAATACTAAGACATAACAAAAAATATAAAATATTCACCTAAAATATTATAAAAGATTTGGAGATAGTATTGCAAAAAATGAAAGCATCACCGATTCAGGAATCCAGCGCCATAAAACTACAAAACCTTAGTTTTTAATCCCTATAGCACTCCAAGAGCCTAGGTCGGCTAACGAGTTTGTAGCGGATGCTTGGGTTGTAGGCCCCGTTCCAGTACATTTCCACTTCTCGTTGATTTTTAAATGTGCGAAAACTTAACGGCAAACATATCAAAGAATCGAAAGCGGTGGCGAGCACAGAAAAGCAACTCTGTAAGTATACCAGGAACTGTTTCAACGTAATAATGAGTTGAGTTATCGTAACTGCGCGGTAAACACGTGGTAACACATCGAAACGTGAAATCATTATTCACACTGGAAGATCTCAAATATAAATCACCACAACAGTATTTGTTTGGTTTGTTAGTAATGTATTGTTGGCATTACAAATAATTGAATAAAAGACGTCATTACTAACTTCTTTATTTATTGCATCAGCAGTTTTCGATGGCTTAGTGAATATCAAGTTTTGTACTAGATTTGATGGCGATGACCTCGAAAGCTGCTCATCTTAAAAATAAAAATCTTGGTAAGGTAATGACAACGCTCTTAATTTACTTATATAAATCAAGTTCGAAGTGATCATTACGATCATCATCCATTCAACGAGCCGACTGCACTTCCGAAGAGTTGAAGACAAGCGTGTAGAAAGGAGAGAGAAAGAGCAGCACTGGGTCTCAGTACCGGGTGCTACCCTATGATAGTCGACGATTGATTGGAGCCCTATGATTGATTGGAGGTTATGGGTGCGTGAACTGCTACGGGAAGCGTAGTGCGTGTTTTTATCGCGGGAAGTGGTGGTGATCTTACCCCGCTGGATGGCCAGATCTGGCGCCGTTCTACACGTTTGTTTTCGGGGTTTTCTCTAACCAGATATTTCCCTCACAGCGGTGTATTCTCCAGCTGGAATGTTCTAAGCTCCCAACATGTACGGAAGTGTAGTTTATGTAAGAATAAATATGTGAAAGTAAGGGATGATGATAGGCCAAGAAAAAGGAAGGAAGGATCGCGCGCGGTCTGTGGCCCGTTTGTTAGGAAACCACTCCAGCATTCGCCTGATGTTGATCAGAGAAACGAAGAAAAACTATCGATGAGAGCAGCCGTTCCCTAGAATTCTCATCAAGACAGCGCAACCTAGCTAAGTAGCTAGTGTCAAAAAGCTACCACGGGTCGGGGCCCGAAGCTTACGACCTCCCAGTGAGAGGCACTGCAGTGACATCAGTTGATGCCCTGAGCCACCTCAGCCGGTTACGGCGATTGTAGCGCTGCGTCCGTGGTGAGTGGGCGCTGCGGGTGCGGCGTCGCTTGGCGCAACGCCCTTGCGCCAACGCCGTTGCGTCCCCGAAGCGCCATCGCGCACCAACGTTTGATGAGCAAACCGATCGTGGCGCGCCTGCATAGTGCCCCTAATGCCCCAGCCTCGTCGACGACCGCGACAGGAAGCGAGGTTACCTACGTGGAGTTTGTCAATCGCTGCTGTCGCCAGGCCAACGACTCGCGCGTGTTCGCGACGACGGTTTCGAGTGACAAAGGTTCTTTTTGAACTTACTAATGTCCTACGTCATTTTAATTTACTATTTTGAAAAGGGATTATTTTTAAGCGAACAAAAATTATATTTAAAAAGTTTCCCTTTCATTACCAACGTTGTTGTAATGTTTGGGATACTATTTGCCGATTCGCAGTGGTGTCTATGATTAAGTGTAGAAGAAAGAAGAATTGTACCTTTTTCCGAAATCAGAATCTTATATGTTACTTTAACTCCCGATTCACGCTCATTTAATTCCAAGATTAACAGATTAATACGGCATGTTTCGGAAAAAACTTCTGAAAGAATTGTCCGCAGACTGATTTTACTGAAATTAAATAATAAAATAAATAAATAGTAGGTGTACTCGTGGGGACGTTACGCACTTAGAAAAATTATCATCGTTTTAAAAGTGAAAATAGCCGAAGCCAAAAAGCTCTGGGAACTCACTTTACATTTCTGACAGCCCTGTGTACGAACGGGGGTGAGGAGGGAGTAGCATCCACAAATGAAATACTAGAGGCTTTTAGAAACATCCAGGTGCAATTTCAGGGACCCCAAAACCCGATTTTAGGGGCCTCAACTCATATTTTCGAAATTATGCTTGATGGTGATGTGTTTTGCAGAGTGCGTTTTGCGCCAATTTTTCCCATATCTTAATCTGTGAACAATTTGTTCGTCTTAAATCTGATTAGGGTAGGACTGGGAGATAGATCCCCCTCTAGGAGTACCACACTTGCAGGGTTTTATATAAATGTTTTTTTATAAAAGATATAATGTTTTCATCCTTCTTGGCATATTGCGTGGTAATTTTATTTTGCAAAGGTATCCTTTAAATTCTTAAATGTAAAAATAATTTACGGGAAATTATTATCAACGCTATGTTGCCTCACGGCGTCTTTATGATATCTTACTATATATGTTGTGTACCTTAACGACATTTAAACGGAAAACGTAAGATAAGAGCTAATTAGAATGTGAAGAAGTTTTAAAAGTACCAGGAATTGGAACGCAAAGTACAATATTTGAATGACGACCAGCAAAGATTATAGTTTTCTAGTGTCAGTTCTTGAGGATTGAAGGATGCGAGTTATCCACCCCTAATAAAAAGCCATAAACCCCGCCGACGAGTTGCTCGTGATTGCAACCGTCGTCTCATCGACCCAATGGCGCGTGCCGTATCGATTGCACGCACCACCTGCCCCCATGAGGGTGGATGGCTCAAGCGTGGCCTTGACACGCAACGCGCGGCGGGGAGTGCGATCGTTGCGTGATGGCACGAGTTAGCACGCGGAGTCGTCAACCGCGCGAGGACCCCCGCGACGGGACAACAATCGGCACTTTCCACGCACTTTACCCAAGCCTAATGTGGGTGCTAGGGACGCTTCTCTCCATTCTGTCGTCACGTTGAGAAATGATTAAAGAGCTCTAAACGAGGAATGGCGCTGCCACACCTGAGTAGCTCACCAGGTTGTTGTGTGTCGGTTGAAATGATGAACTTCTAAATTGTGAATTCTTTGTCGTTGTATTGTTTCCTTATTGTTTGAGTTGTTGAGTAGCTCGCCTTTTTTTCAATTATCTAGTTCCATGTGTGGTTTGCTCCAAGGTACATTATTGTCGTGGTTGTACGTTCTTTTCAAACTTTACCTCACTTTAACCCTGCTTATCATTTCGTCCTTTCTAATTAAGTTCAAAATTCTGTTTAATTATTTTAAATACTAAACATAAGATGATCCAGGCTAGAAAATGAAAACCATTAATCTTACATATAAACATTTGTAAGCCACATAAATCAAATCACTTGTCTCGAGATAAAATATATTATTGTTTCCTTATTGTTAGAATTCTTTCTTCAATTCTGACGACACAAATATCTTCCATTATTGAGAGTTCACTGGGAATGGGAGTGCGAAATTCAGATTTTTACTGTGGGGGACATTAACATGTTCTCCGGGACAAACAAATTTTGTCCCAATGCTCATCAAATTTGAACTCTTAAGACACCTCTTTCCGCCAGAAATACTAGAATCTGTAGCTCGTTTATATCAATTGAAATGTGCTACATAAAAAAACGGGTCCGCAGTTGCCTTTTACAAGACCTTCCACTTGCCTTTCATACCGCAGTCTCCCCAGCGTCGTTCTTCATAATCCCACCGTCATCACTACTAATTCATGCACTGCTCTACGTCTCTGTGATTCGTACAGGTCGCAACCTCCTAAGCTCGAGACTTTCAGGCCAGCCTTCGTCTTCATTGTATATTGTAGGTTTCCGCAACCGAAAGTAACTTCAGTTTGCTCACATGGACTCGCTCTACATTGCTAGAAGCAACTTGCTCTATTTTTTTAGCAATGTAAAATAAAGATTATAAGCATCCGTTACTGGTTTCTTCTCTTTAATTGAGTAGTTTTCCAAATACATGATATTGCTCGATATGCCACAATTAGTGAGAAAACTCGACACAGACACCTATCGTCGATGTATATTTTTATTTACAAATCTGTCGTGGCAGTAGTAGTGTTCTCATTTACAAATCAGTCTGTTACTTAATACATACGAATTTCATATACTGTTATCCGTGTTTACATCGCGTTTAACAACAATATTGTAAATTTTTATTTCAAAGAGTATACTTTTTACGCTGTTTTATAATGAGAATAACAATTTCATTAAATACTCTAAAAAAAGGTTTTATTAAAAGCCGTTTTTTAATGAAATACTTACATTTGAAAACTGAAGGAATAGACTAAATCGCTTTGTCACTGCATTTCCATTTCACTGCACAGCGCTCTCTCCTTCCGTTTTATTTGTCAATAATTGCCACTTTGTTCCGCCCATCAATCACAGTGAAATTTTTTGGCATCATACGTTTCAAAATCCCACAAAGAAACAAATAATGCGGATCGTAGTTCAAGGCCTGGCCGCAAGCGTATTTTGACAAACACCTAAAGCTAATGAATAAATGTAACACGTGTGTAATACGATGAATAATAGATGGTGACTCAAAATATTGTTCATGTGAGGGTAGCTGGGTTAAGCTGGCTTGGCCAAAGAGGGTACCAGTTAAATTAATCCACTTGGATTAGATTCGCTCGCGCAATTCCAAGTCAAACGCAGCGGCTCCGGTCATCGACCTCCACAATTAACATGCTAGCAAAACAACCTTCAATCCAGAAAAAAATTCAATTGCATTTTATACTTAAGTGTAGATACGGCTTATCTTGACTCTCTTTCCACGCGTAAACACTACTCAATTATTTCTATTTAATTCCGCGCATTCCATGCGTTTTCTCATTAACTCGTACGCTTCAGCCGTTTGCCAAAAACGACCCCGAGCCAGGCCACCCGGCGCGGGGCGTGTCGCAGGAGGGATTCGCGGATACGAAGCAAGCGCCTGCCCACTACGCACTGGCAGGTCGCGGTGCGTAACCCCTCCCTCCGCCTCCGCCTCTACTTTCTCCGCGACCGCCGCTGGAAAGTCGCCGGCGTACTTTCGCCGCCTTCTGAAGCAACGCGCCCCCTCCCCTCTCCTCCGCCGCTCCCGCGCGGACCTCGCCCTCAACGCTACTAGTATTTCCGCACACTGTTTTGTTTTGTTTTGTTTTGTTTATATTTGCCGCACAACGTGAAATGCGGGCACCAGGAAGGATTTGTACATAAACAGACTATGCATGTGCTTAGTACCACCGCTGGAAAGCGTGATCCATTTTTATAAAATAAAGTTTTAAGTTGGTCTATAAATATGTAAAGATAATATTAATAGTTTTATTAACTACTTAAAAGGCAATAAAATTAATTCAGAAAATAAAATGTAGAGAATTTTCTAAATTTTGCCTCACAAAAATGTAAACAAAAATATTTTATATTACATTTATACGCATGTGCTGTATTTACAACTTGAATATTAATTTATTTTTTAAATGCAAACATTACACTTCGTCTTATCAGATTCATACTCACTCTACGGCGTATCACGTCGCCAATTCGTGGACGAAGCTTCTGGGAGGTTCTAGGATTGATTCCAGCCTCTGCGCAGATATAGGCACCATCGACAAGGCTCCTGGCCGAGAAAATTTCAGATGTCGGCTATTCCTACTACTCGTTTCTGCCGCCTCCTCTGGTCAGTTGCGAGAGGGTGCTGGAATCTGCCTTAATCAACAGGCCAGGGACCGCGCACTAGCATACCTTCCAATCATCAGTCCCGTCATTAGGGCACAACGATGGACAGTTTACTCATACTCGTAGGTCCATTCTCCCATTGTTCGAGACAGTGGCGCACCCAAAGAGGAGAGTTCAAACTTAGCTTCCTCCCTTCTTTCCCCCAACATGTGATAAATATATAGTTTTACTAATTTTCTGTTCTAACGAAGGACATTCAATATATTAATTGTTTACGTAATAAATATTAACTATAAGTCAATAAATTAAATTACATTGTGTATTCAGCACAAAGTAAAAATTCATTATAAGAAAACATCCAGCTGGTCCAGCCGGCCTATTACCTCTCCCCTCCCCCCACCTCCCCGAGAAATATTCTGGGTGCCCCTCTGGTTCGACACAATATCCCATTAGCGTGGGAGTTTTGAGTTGCAACTACCAGCTATGAGACTATGTGTCATGTGATGGGATAAAATAAAAAAAATAGATAATTCAGCATACACACGAAAAGATGAATTGAAATTCAATCACTTTAAGAATAAAATTCTCATTTTTCATAAATATTTGAAATGTAACGAGGTGCCAGAATTCTTTCATCTCGATGCTAACACATTACGTAGTTCCATGTACGATTGATATACTGACATACTGAGTCAGTGACTTCTGTAAATCAATATTTACGAAGTACCTTCTAAGAAGTATACAATGACATGTATGTATAAAACCAATAATATACAATTGTTTTTCGTTGTTAAATTGCTTAGTATTCCATTCTACACGTAATACTCCAACAAAAGTTTTCTCTTTTACTATTTACAAGTCACTGCCGAAGAAAAGCCGAAGAAAGTTTTCTCTTTTACTATTTACAAGTCACTGAACAATATAACACTCAAAGTTAGCTACCGCTGGATAGAGAATTACGGTATGATGGAGGAACTAGGCGTACGTGTAACCCGAAACACTTCTCGCTAAAGTACGTACCATCGTGCATAACTGTGTAACGATTCATGCTAGGCCCTTAAAACTAGATTTCCAGGCCGTAATCAACGAAAGGCCGTCTTATGCCGTAATCTTTTAAATGAGTCTCTTACGAACAAACGATGTTTCATTTTGGGAGGATACCCCTCACTCCATAGAATGGGTTGTCGAAAACCTTCGAAGTTGGGGTCCAGAGTGCAGCTTTCTCTTTTAAAACGATTATTTACAAAAAACGGAATGATACCACGGGTCCAAGTAGTATTGATTTAATTATTTCCTTTAACTTTCCTCTTTCAAGATTACAAAACGCTAATATTTTAATGAACACTATTTTTTAATAGTAATAATAATAATAATAATAATAATAATAATAATAATAGTAATAATAGTAATAATAGTAATAATAGTAATAATAGTAATAATAGTAATAATAGTAATAATAGTAATAATAGTAATGGTAATAATAATAATAATAACAACAACAACAATAACAGAACTAGGGTGTGTTCAAATTACTGAATGGAACTATGAATGATTACAGAATGTAAAACAAAGGAATGTGTTTTTGTCTAATGTGATCTCGCAGTAATTCTGAACATAAAAGAGCTGTTTTCGTTTATTCCTGAACAAATATTTTTGTCAAAACAGCTATTGCCCATCTTACAAACATTTACAAAGTATTGGCAAATCAAGTTAGGAATATAATGCAGGTCTCATATGTTTCCGTAAAACCATGAGAAACTGTACAATCAATTTCATTTTAAAAGTATTTACACATTCCGTGTCACTTCAAATAATGAGTCATCGTACTTACAGTAGCGTGAATGCAGTAATTCAAAGCTTTCTTTGCTGAGGTGAATTAATGAATAATACGAGAGAAAGTACTAGAAATGAAGTAGAGAAAATGGTAGTGAGTGACACAGAAGACACGCTGAAATGCATATACCTGTAATATACTTCTGGATACTTAAATTCTTAGTAATATTTCAAAATATTACTTTATGTTTAAAAACAACTTCGAATTTGTTTTTATATTTGGGAATGTAGACAACCTCAAGAGACATTTCATGTCGAGAAAAGAATGCAGCACATTAGGATGCAGTCTTTAGTGTTTGGATCTAATTAAACCCTATAGTATTGAGCCATTTTCTACTATGTTATCCGAGGAATGCCCTTAGACAATCATTTTTCGTCTCGTGTATCGTGTAGAACAGGGATTCTTACAATTTTTATAGCTTGTATCCCTCACGTATGACAAAACAAAATGTACCGCCAGGACATTTCCTTATAGAGGAGATTTAAATACTTTTTACCTAGCTAAAATATTAAGATGTTTTCAACGTTTAGAAAATATTATTTTGAGTTTTTGTAGTGAATAATTTTAAGAAAGTGAAAAATAGTTAATTTAGTGGAAAAAATATTTAAAGTTGTGTATTAAATAATAACAAAAACATTGAAGTCAACATCATCGTTGAAACAAATATCGTCACAGTTGTGTGGTAAATTTCTTCTCCCAGGTTGTTCATGCACCCCTACAACTATACTGCGTATCCTGCTTTGAGGACCTGTGGTGTAGAAAGTACTATTTTGTTCAGCCCCTTACACTTTTACCCTCTGAATACCAGTTTGGCTCAGCATAGCTCGTTCAGACCCACTGATTAACATGTTGAGCTGGGCTTTTGGGCGAGTATCAAGAAAATGTGCGCAACTAGTGTAATAGTTTGAATTATTGAAGAACGGGAAGCCGCGAGAGTGTTGGCCTTCACGGAAATCACCCAATGCGATTAGAAGCGACTGTTACGACACCGTCGCACACATTTAAGGAAGTCGGAAGCACTAGAAAACCTACTTAGCAAGTTTGAGACCAAGCCATATAATTGCGAAATTCTGGCGCATGTGCATTATTGTTCACAATGCAACAAATTTGTGTTTGAATGTTAGCATTTGCATTTGAATTGTTTCGGTTCAGATTGTCAAAAGATGTGACTGCCCTGTATGGCACAACTCCGCCCCGATTCACATCAAATTAATACAAACTGTTCAAAACAAATTTTTGCGTAAAATCAATAAAGCACCTTGGTTCATTAGCAATAGTCAAAAACACCGTGAATTATCAATTCCTCCAATCACTGAATTTCTGTCAAAATTTCTTGAAATGAATTTTTTTTCAAACTACAGTTCCTACCTTGCACCCCTATTTTCAACCGTGGTAAATCCACAAATTTAAGAATCAGAATCCTTTTCCATTTCCCTAAGACGATTTTCGACCTCCATATACATTTGTACTCAGGTCTATGGACAAAAAAATAAATAATAAAGAAGCATGTTCATATTATGTTCCAGTACAACTCTCTGAAAAACACGATCTGCTGAACAGGAAATAAATAAATAAATTGTTAAAAAAGGATGTAAACTAGGTTCTTTGTAACTTTGATAGGTCCCTGTATCGTTTGACTATCACCTAGTCTTTTATAGTATTTTTAAAATGACATATTAAAATGACATTAATAGTTAGACAGGGTCGCCACGAAGCGGCCTTTAGGCCTGTAAGAACCAAAAAGGGGCCACAACTGAAACTGTGCCGTCATTCACTGTTTTGAATCTGAAGGAGGAATTAATGCCAACCTCCGAAACGTTATGTGCAGTTAAAGTTTTAAAACAGTGTTTTAAGAGGTCATTTTAATATCATTTTAAAAATTTAGATAGTGAATATTACCACGTTCGACACCAATGGCAATTTTAAGAATTGTTGCAAAGTGTTATTTTGTGAGTCGCCAGTAATAAACAAATTAAATTCTGCAGACTTTTTTTCTTGCTTTCGATTTGTCCCTCAAAAAATGTACTGTTCCGTTTTACTACCCTCCAGAACTAGTCATTCGCCATCAGTCATACCCTGTAATGTACAAGCAACTGTGCTATTCATTGCTGTCATTAGCATCAGTTCTGTAAATACAAACAAAACAGTATGCTATAATGAGTATTAATCAGGGTCGAATCCTGGGAAGGATGTGTCTTAAGAACCGACCTGTATTTTAAAAGAAATCTAAATTAACAGTAGGCAACATTAATTAAGCTAACTCCACTCCACGTTTCCAGTCAAGACTTTTAATTATATTTACATGTAATTATTGCTCAACTTTATTGTAACTTAAATGCTTTTCAAATTATTTAGGAAACTTAATTTCTAAAGAATTGCATCAGCTTTTCAGAAGTGAAGTTGTCCTAATCCTACACCCTCCATTTCTCCCCCAATAATTTTCAAGAAATCGGTGACCTGACACATTGCGACTTTCCATCTCTGTAAACCGAGCTTCACACACCAGCTATTTCTTGGGGAATTTGCAAGGGAAGATCGCGCTCAATTCGGGTTTCCCAGGCATTCTCCGTGCCCTGAAATGTTTTCGCGGAGCGGTTGAATCGCCGATTGATTAATTTTTTTCATGTTTCCGGGCGCGTCAACTGCTTCGGTCATTAGTCCCGTTAGTGTAGTGCATTTTTTTATCTCGGGAGATGGCTGTTCTCTTCCCCCGCTGGATGGCGAGATCCGGCGCCGACCTACCGTCGACTAGTGGGGTTTCCCCCTAACCAGGACTCTCCCTCCAGCGAGGCACCGCCCCAACCGGGACAAGCTCTAAGCTCCCGACCGGTCTCCCGGAATATGTGGTAGTGTAGTGCATGTTAGTGTGAATGTGTGTGTAAGAGTCGAGGATAGGACAAGGAAGAGGAAGGACAGATCGCGTGCGGTCCGTGGCCCGTTTGGTAGGGTACTGCTCCGGCATTCGCGTGGTGCTGATCGGAGAAACTACGGAAAACTACCGATCAGAGCAGCCGGCCGCTAGAATTCGCCTCCCGACAGCGACTGAATTCGACCTAGCTGAAAAGCTAGTATCGAAAATCCTGCCGCCGTCAGGACTCGAACCTAGGACCTCCCGGTCAAAGGCGCAGTGACATCAGTTGATGCACAGAGGTACCGCTCCCGGTTTGAATCGCCGATGCGACGTGCGCTCGCCCTGCCCGGAAAGCGGTTCCTGCGTCTCGCGCGCGCAGCCTCGCGGAGAGCGGTGCGTGTCGCGCCGAAAGCAACGGAGCTGCGTGACACTTTTTTGCCGGAGCGGCTAAAACCGCTGTCTACGCGTCGTCGTGGAGGGCGGGCGTGGCGACATGTCGCGGGGCGTGGCCATGAAATCATGATGCAAACAGAAGGCGGCAACGTTGCACCGGCCTGTAGTATAGCGTAAGTACTTTGCCATGAAATAATGATACAAACAGGAGATTATATCATTGCACATCTACCAGTAGTGTATAGCAAATAAGTATTTTACCATGAAATCATGATACAAACAAAAGGGGATACCATCGTTCTTCTACCAATAGTGTGAAAAATAATATATTACTGCCTGTATGACGCGCCGTGGGATATGATGGACGACATTTTCAAACTAGTTTGGTGAAGTTTTTGCATTGTAAAATTTGATGAGAATTCAGCGGCAGCCAAGTGCGTTTTCAGTAGTTAGGTGATTAATTTCGTACATTAGGCATTAGGAGAGAGAATATCTAATATCTCATTATGTTAAATAAAATACAGCAACGTCCTATCAAGCTCTTTTGATATGTCTTAACACCTTGGCAATTGCAAACCAAGTCTTCTTTGAAATCATGTATTAAAACTAGTACATGAATTTCGTCATCCGCTGACCCCCAAACCTTCGTACATTCTATCAGTCTGTCCACTGATCTTTGAATCTGGGAAACTTACACGTTTTTGAAAACTTATTTCTTCTGCGTCCGTCGGTAAGATGTGTATCAACGATTGAATTTTGACAAGCGTAGGCCTATGCATTTGTTTACATCTTCTGTTGTTGTTGTTGTTGTTGGCGACATTGCGTCATGGCGTATCGAAAAGAAGGCGACGGAGAATGATGACAGGAGAATGATGACAGAAGAACAATTCAGGATATTTTTTATAATTAAAAAATGAATATTCAAGCACCCGTAGTTGAACCAGTGGGTTGCTTAACAGTCAAACATTGTTTACTAGTTGTCTTTTATCTGTTTTATGTGTTACTAGTTTTCGTTTATCTTGAGTTTGTCGTCAGCACTCTTATACTTACATTAGTCTTCTCCGATCGAAATGGGCGTAATATTTAAAACATCAGAGCTTTAATACGTCATTGTAAGTTTTAGCAATACTTAGATAATAATGCTTTTATTTAGCAGTCACTGGAAACATTTTCAGATAACGATTTTGAAACCGATGTAATACTACTAATGGGTTGGGGCAGGATGGAGTGGGATGGAGCGGGATGGGGAGGGATGATGTGGAGTGGGGCGGTTTGGAGTAGAATGGGGTGGGCTGGGGTGGGCTGGGACGGAGCTGGAACGGGATGGGGTGGAGTGGAGTGGGATGGGGCGGGATGGGGAGGGATGGGGTGGAGTGAGGCGGGATGGAGCAGGATGGGCCGGGATGAGGTGAGATGGAGAGGATGGTGCAGGATGGGGAGGAATGGGGTGGAGTGGGACGGGATGGAGCGGTATGGGGAGAACGGGGTGAAATGGGGCGGAACGGAGTGCGATGGGGCTGACTGGTGTGGGAAGGGGCGGAATGGGGTGGAATGAGGTGAGATGGGACGGGACGGAGGGGAGGGGATGGCACGGGACAGGAGACGGAACGGAGGGTAGGTCCCGGAACAGAATGGGACGGGACGGAACGGAGCGGGAGGGGGCAGGGTGGGACGAGGCGAGGCGACAAGCGACGGGGCGGCACGAAGCAGAGCGCCTTCAGCGCTTGGCGGCGCCGCTGCTCGTGCGCTTTCCTCGCGCCGCGCCGTGCCAGGCGCCACCTCGGCGACGCCCTGCCCCTGCAGCGCCTGCCGCGGGGCCCAGGGCCAGCACGCGAGGGCGCACGCGCTTACGCACACGCGTCGTGGCGGAGAAAGGGAGCGCGATTGCCCGTGCACGGGGCCGTACGCAGGGATTTCATCAACGCCACCAACGCTGAGCTATATAGGTGGCGTTGGTTTAATTCCCGAACTACGCACGAAGATCGCAGCGCTAAAGCACGCAAAAACAAGTTTTTGGAAATTTCTTAGAATCTTCTGGCCGGATCCAAAAACAAATTATCAGTTCCCCACCAGGAGACCGAGACGTCGAATGACAGATAGTTCATATGTTTCGATTGATGCGCGGGAAGTGGTGAGAGTGACGGATCCACATAGATAGAACGCATCTTTTTTAACACATTAATAGAACGCATCTTTTTTTAAGGTCGCATCAACATCTAGGTCATTAGCGACCACTAATAGTGTTAACGTCATGGTGATGATAAGGGGTGAAAGGATCAACACAAATACAACCATGCCCGAGGCGGGACTCGAACCCGCGACCCTCTGGTCCGAGACCGCTACCACACTACTGCCTTAGCTCTCGCCCACCGCACCGGCAGAACGTATCTTGTAATAGAAAAAATGTTAGAAGTCCTGACTTACTCCCTTTTGCCCTAAGTCTTTCCACACAATGATCCCCAATAGATTTCCTACTCACCGATCGCTCTCAGCAGTGGTGAGTAGGAACTGTTTGAAACACTGGGTCGCATGGAGCTTGTTTCGGACCTGCGCTTCTAGTCCGGGCGGGAGTGGCGGTTTCGGCATCGTCGCGTCGTCTCACAGCGGGTTCAGCCTGGCAGGCGCGATGCCTGGAAGATGGGGTACGGCAGTCGCCAAACTCGTGCTTTCGTACGGTGTCGAACTGGATAATCGAGTTTACTCTTCTCGACTTACTTGACCCATCTCCCAGCAGCGTCTTTCGATCTCGAGAAGCTTGTAGCGACTCTGGTCGGAGAAAGTGGGGAACGGGACTGAATTTTTACTCCGTTCTGCTCATCCTGGATCGAGTTGGGGTAATGAAATCTCTGGTAAAGCTGCTGAGTAGTGGTGTAGCAAGTCTGACTGTAGACTATCTCTTCACAAGCTGTTTGTAAAGAAATCCACGTCTATGCCATTTCTCCTTAAAATAACATTATGTACTTAAATATTTGCAGGTATTTTTGGAAAAGCTCAAAGAAATAGTTGCATGATATTTATAAATATGAGAAATTTTCCATTATGTGTACAGAAGCAACTAAATTTTAAATAGCCTCAAATACTACTATTTTCTATACTTCCAGTAGTCAAAATATTTTGTTTCTAGTCAGAAGGCAGGAATTTCACTTGCGAGAGGAAGTACACACATGTGAAGAAACATAATTTCCCATAATGTCAGGTTAAAAAAGGGGGAAATCAGGGATTAAAAATTTTCGAAATTAAAATGTCTTATTATATAAGGCTGCTGAGCCATCTTCAAAATTTTCACTGGAACCACTGTCCTCCTGGCTCCCCCTATGAGAACGCCTATGAAATTGAGGAGTTTCAAAATGCCAATCACAAAAATAATTAGTTACTTTTTTATGTTCATATAATTTGACACCTTTCTCGGTGTTCATTCAGATTTTATACCCCATAGTTTCTTTCATCTGCAATGAGGTATCCTGTCACTCTGACTCTCACATCCGAAATCTTTGATCAATGATGCAAGTGAAAATAATTGTTCAGTAGTTTTCAACTTCATGCATCTTCCTTTTACTACTCAGATTATTCACTTCTTTAACTCCAAACATTCTTCGCAGGACTACATTCCTTAAATTCGAATGAGAAAAGCCGTAAATGTTGAATTTAAACAAGTATATGATTGATCATTTATTTGCTTATATTGTTACTTTAATACTGTGCGCCGGCAAAATACATTAATAAAGTAGAGAAGACCGGGACTGGTTGGCACCAGTTGGTAGTTTTTAATTAGTACCCCCAAAAATCAAAATATCCGTTTCAAACTCGCAGTCTCTAGTTTGTTCAGATCGATTGGGATATACCAATTTTGGAGAAAAACGTCTGAACAGTTTGGGTGCTAGCATTGACCTCGGACAGACGAACGGAGAGGCTTTTTGCCGTCAATAGATTATTCGGTATCAAGGTCCCACGAGGCAAATGCTGACATCATAATGTGTTAGAGAAAGCAATTCACTACATATGAGAACGAGATTTATCAGGGCCCAACAATAAGTTTTTTCTGCCGAATAATCGCCAATTTCCGCCGCACGATTACAATACTTACTCTTTATTAAGTAGTAAGGTGAGAAGTAAAAACTGACACGCGAAAATCACGAGCTAGGATGCACTGACAATACTGAGAATTCTTTGGGACGTTCATTAGATCGAGAAAGTAACGTGTCAGAATGACACGGCTTCCCTTATTCTTGCCAATTAAATCTAAAAGCACGCACATACTGTATTTGCATCACGTAAGAGTAGTTTTTGTAACTGGACGGAACGCTTTTCCCATGTCCTTGCAGACGTTAATGCAAAATGTGGGACTAATAAACGATGTCAACGACCACAGTAATATAAACAGATTAGAGCTCAACTCTCAAATATGACACAAGGGCGCTAACACGTGTAACTCCATTTTCTGATGCCATTTGACGTTCTGGGTGACGCAAAGTGCTGCGAAACCTTGTGACGCAATATTTCACGCACTGGTTTGACTGCTGCAACCGGCTACGCTTGCGTAAGTTAAATGGCGATTTTAAGCTCGGTTCCAAAGATGTAGTAAATGAGACTAAAATACGTCGTGCTCATGTCTAATTTACCTTCTCACCATCACAATTTCAATATGGCTACTGACCTTAAGTCTTTTATATTTAACTAAGCCATAGGAAATGTGAAGCGAGTTGAAGTTGTATTGTACAGTAAGTTGTGATTGCCTTTGGAAGAGAAGGAACCCAATCATCACATTTCTGTATGCTTCCAGTACTATAAGATCTGCTAACAACCATTTATAGTACGCATTACGAATTTAGGATTTTCTGTTTAAAAACGTCAAAGTCCAATTTTAGAAATGTTTCGCACATTTTCCTTTAGCACCTCTTCCGTCTTGCATCTGCTCAGTCATGTGATACAATTCGAACTATATCAGAATGTACTTTCATTGGGGATTCTTTTAATTTATTTTATCCTAAAATCTGAAACAATGCTGATTACGAAGACATTGTAATTGTAGTTGTTCCTTGTTGAACAAACAGTGACTCATAAGTGAAGGCATATCCGCCATTTACGGAATTTCAAAACTTCCTTGCTTGAACTTGCTCGTGAAGATAATAGCAAAGCAAAACTCTCGCGTCTCAATCAATAATGGGAATTTTTTTACTCCAAAACCTCCATAATGAAAAATTGGGAACCATTGCTTCCTGTGAAAGATTGGATTCTTTTCGAATGAATGTAACCATTTCCATTAAATGGACTCAAAATCTGTTAGATTCCGTTTGCACTCTAATTACGATCCACTCTGTGTAATGTACAATCACATTAATTCCTCTATTTATATAATGAATAATTTTAGGTCAAAATATATTTTTGAGGCTTTCCACAAATTCTTTTCTTCTTGTTTGTTTTAGCCATTTCATTGGCTACACACCCAATTCCAATTTTTATCATTGTTTGAAGATTAGCTCATAGAATACATTAATGAGAATTTCCAGAATTTTAGGACTTCGTGTTACATTTCTGAGAGACATGCGCAAGAGACTCCTCAAAAAACACAATCATGGTTTGACTACAAAAACTTCTGCCTAATTTATAAAAATAAAAAAATACAAGGTTTGATCTTTTACTGTTCTAGCTGAATACAAACGATTGATCAGACTTATAATCCGGGATTGCACACGACTTGAGCGATAGCTGTAGCTGTGCTGTAAAAAAACCTTGATTTAAATATTGTTTGTTGAAGAGCGTCGCGTACATGTTCTTGTGAAAGAGATAAGGAGAACAAGAACACCATTCATTGATTTTTGCACATCTTTGAACTTACTCAAAAACTTAACTTACTCGGAATGAATATTTCCGAAGTAAGAACACTGTCACTGATGTGAGGATCGTAACTCAACGAGTTATTTGTTTTATGTATGATGTGAAGAAATACCTGTTCTATAAAAGCCCGTTGCGAAGCTGTTTCTTAGATGGATTACTCCATCTTCCTCTTTCCTTCTACGCATTGCCACTGCGAACAGTTTTCCGTCAGAAGTCTGCATGGCATTAGCATTGAATGTTGCGAGGGAATTCTTGTGGCGCGACTGCTGCCTTTCCAAGAGGAGTGCGCAGTGGGATGAAATCCCGAAAAACTGACACAAGCTCCCCAGGAGATTTGAAGATAAATCCCTGTTCATTCCAAGAAAGTGAAAGTGATAATAATGTGAAAAAGTTTTGTAGAGCTTTATTTAATGTAATGATGGTTAAGTATTGCTTTTTTAATTTCTGGAGTCTATTTTATCTACTTAAAATATAAAAACGGATATATTTTTAGATTAATAAGAAAATATTGAACGTCGGAAAGATTCCGACCTTATAGATTATTTCCTAATTTCAATTCCAAATTTAGGATGACTTACAGCGATCTCAAACAGAACCACCTTCCCTGCAAATATTTACTGGAAACATTATATTCATGATAATCATTATCATCATATCAGCATCAACATATCATCATAACTATTCCCACCTTTTAATTTATAATTCCCCTTTCTAATTTAGTTTTCCTCTTCAGAAGTGTTATCTGTCATAGAAACAGTTCTTTAAGACAACGCAATGGTTGAGTGATTTCCTGATCTCGGAATTTTTAATAATATTTTCAGGGAGTTGAAAAGCATTTGATTTACGAGTCACTTATCATCATCATCATCATTATCATCATCATCATCATCATCATCATTATCGTCATCATTATTGTTGGTATTTTTATATTATTATTATTATTATTATTATTATTATTATTATTATTATTATTATTTTCATCATCATCCCAACATTTTCACTAAAATTTGGCGCCCCTAACTCTACTTTATTTCCTATTCCATTCCATTCCCTTTCGATTATTTTCCGTTCCATTCTATTTCTGCTCTATTCTGCCATCGGGCAACATAAGTTTACTTGCAGAATTATGTTTACATCTGTATGTCATCGTTAATAATGACTTGGAGCAGATAAAATTCTGCTGATCAAAACCACATAAAATGCTTTTCTACGAGAACACACACTGGTAAGAACAACAAATATACTCTGGTATAAGAGCAATAAATTTAATATTTTAACAAAACCAATCTCCAGGAATTCTGAAATAACATAATATAGTGTATATTGTACAACTGTTTTCTACATTTCTACCAAAGAAGTCACTGATCCATAACGCAACACATGAAAAGCAAGTATTTAATAGCAGGCGGCCTCTTACTTAAAGTCTTCCTGTTGCATTGACGTCATCTGTGTCGTAAGCCGTGACGCATGGGGCAGTAAGATTTGGTCGGTTCGCGCAGTATGATAATAGGTGGAATAACATAAAATATTTACAATGTTGACAAAATCAAAACTGTTTCATTATTTTTTGTTTTTTCCCGAGTTCTTAGTGTATCTAACGAGTCGATAATCATCTGTCAAGAGACCTGGAGCTGCATAGTTTTCTTTCAATTTCTGAGCGATTTGGACATTAGTAGGCCTGTTGTACTAGACTAATGGGCTCCAGGAGTAAAAATGCTGCTGAACAAAACCACTTCACAACAGTTCTTTATATACCAAGAATAAAAAAAATGTCGTTCCATTATGCAACATGTGAAATACAAAAATTAAATGGCGAGCTGCCTCTTTCTTAGAGCCTTGCAGACGCACGACGTCAGGTGTGTTGTAAGCAGTTACGTCTGACAGATGAGAATTCAGTCGACACGCGCAATGTGACAATAATCGGAACGACGAAATCAAATGTTTGCATTTTTCAATCAAAATCGAAACTTTTTCTTTGTTTTTTATTTTTTTTTTTACTTTTTAGTTTCAGAATATCTAACAAAATCATTGACACTTCTCTCATGACCGGAGGTTGCAGAGTGTTCTTTCAATTTTTGGAAATTAGTACTAATAGACTTCATATTGGAATCGGTTCAATGCGCAGCAACCCGACATGCACAGAAGACTAACCGACCACCGCGAAGTATCTTCAACAATATTTTTATTATTTGCATTTTTCATTAAAAATTTAAACTGTTTCATTGTTTTTGAATTTTTGCCGAGGTCTTGGCTATCTAACGAAACTATTTTCTATTCTCGCACAGTCATAGACTGCTTAGTTTTCTCTCAATGTGTGCGAGCACGCGAAATTATACAGATTTTGTTTTTCATTCCATGAGAATCACTATCTATCCAGAGATTCGCTTTTGTGCGCCATCCTTTGGGCCGTGTCCGTTTGCGTTGCCAAATAAGACCCCAAAATCTTGTTAGGAATTTGTAATAACACTTTAATAGCGAAGTTAAAATAATTCTAATACTTTTGTAAATTTATTGATCCTGTTTGAACCCTCAACGTTTTGAATCATGCCGTATCACATCTTCATACGGGCGGCAATCTGCGTCAGCTCCACTGTGCGCCGGTGCGTCCCCCTGACCGGTCCGCGACCTCCCGCTCGCCGTCTCGTGGCGCTTCCTGGAACGCGGGCCGGAACTGAACTGCCAGGCGGTGCGCTACGACGCTTCCGCCGCCGCGACCGGCCACCTGCCGCCGCGTGGACTGGGGATGCGGCATCGTTTTATCCAAACATCCAAGTTCTAAATTAAAACATCAATCTTCATAACTAGGGAGCGGATTTTGATGACTTAAAACATCGCCAAAAATTATCAATAAAATGCTCTTAAAATGTTTTAAAAATGCCCTAAAAGCAAAGGAAAAGGACATAAAAAAATGTGATAAAAACCAGTGCAAATGAACAACTTCAGCTGCTGGATATGTTCAGTCGCGGCTCGTGGTTTTCTAAATGGGGAAGGCTGCAAATGTATTGTTTTACATTGCATGTATTATATTTCTACTCTTAATCTTTTCACATACACGCATAACAGAGAAGCGCTCCTATCACATATTGGGAAAAGTAATTGAGGCTCAATTCTACTCGCTGAGCTGCATGAAATCTGGTGACCAAGCCCTTATTCAGACCCTTGAAGGCTTCCTGGCAGCAGCCTTCGTCCGCCGGTAAGCCTGTGCAGTGAATGCATGACGTCACGCCTCGTCGTTTTACACAGACCTTATGGCGGAATGAAGGGGGAGCCAAACGCTTTTGTCTTCCCTGTCAACAACTTCCAAAGGGACGACCGTTATCGAACTCATAAACAAAAATATGGATATCATTGTTACATAATATAACTCAGAAAGCCATTCTTAATAAATAAATAAATACATTTATAAATATATTTTTTAATTTCTTTTGGGGACGATTTCTATAGAAGAGGCTCCGCCTTACAGCCTTGAATGAGGAGCCGCGCCTGGATATGTTACTGATGTAATCGAGGCTGCTTCTATTAGTTCAAGTGAACTAAGATTTCTAACTTTTGGCTTGGACTGTTCTTTACCAGAAATTCTCTGTCTTTAGTTATCCCGAAATCGGGTGAACCGCCAATGAGGCTGACAGGCTTCACAGGAACTTTAGATTACATATTCACAATGGCTGACGTTACAACTTCTGAGCGAAGAAATCGAATGGGCTGCCAGGTATAGATTCTCAGGAATTCTGTGGAGAACATTTATTGCAGCTCGTAAATATTCTTTGAAGGATGTACCATTACAATGACATTAAAATTGATTAAATCAGCGAAAATGTATTAACATGACAGACAAATGTAAAAAATGACTTATTAGCCGAAATCGACAAAAAATGCGAAAACAATGACGTATAAAAATGGGCCATTTCCTTTCGTCATAACATAAAATTAATTTCTATACTAGATGGCACTGTTCTAAAGTGAAAAGAAAACAAATGACATTTCATGAAAATCCGCCCCCTATTCATAACACATCGTTCCTAACACATCGTCCCAAAAACATCCCTGTTTTAAACGCGTTTCATTTAACTCATGTTTTACCCTTCATCACATTTGTCTGAAAAAATGTTCAATTCATCGATGTTTGAAAAATTATATTAGTAGGGAGCGAATTTCTACGATTCTGCATATTTTTGTCCGTTGCTTCACTGCACTGCTAAGAGAAATTTCTTGACATTTGATTAGAATACGGTGCTATATAGATTAAAATGTTAGTGCATATTTCGCCTATTTTTCTTATCTACAAAACGGTTCGTCTTTTAATAGAATCTATTTATTTGTGAACGTTGACTAATTCGAAACAGCTTGTCACAGTTTGCGTTTTTTGTTTGTTTGCTACAGATGATAAAATATTGGTGCAAATCTAGGATATTTCTTGAAAACATATTTTTAAACCAGTGAGAAGAAATAGAACAAGACATACAATGTACTTCACGAAGGTGAATATTTACTTCAATTATTTCTCTCGCGCAGTTGGGTATATTATGTTTGCACAAAATATATATTTTCGTTCCAAGCATCGTTCTCCTGAATTTTATCAAGAAAGGTTTGTAGAGGAAATTATATATTGTTAATTTTAATTGCATATTAAAAAGCATACTTCAGGGTTTTTTGGTCATAAATGCATATTTTTAAAAGCATATTTCAGGATCGTTTAGGGCATAAAAATCCTCTTCCTAATTATTAGTTTTGTTTTGTTATTGTGGTATATTTTATAAAACATCCATGTTTTGAAAACGTCGTCGTGTGTGACGCATCCCTAAATTGACGTTCACTAGAGGTGAATCTCTTCCGTATTGGTAATTGTGAATAAATATTTTCAACAAACGTTTCAATATTGTTTTTTTCAAATTGTCACACTATCGCCAGTGATGTACATGAATATGTATGGTTGGAAACTGACTGTAATGAGAAAATCACGTACTCACCAACTTAAATTTCAGTTATCTAAATGACTGATCTTGAATGGTGATTTGCGAAACCCCGACTTTCCACGGAACTCAACTTTCTCTGCTCTGGTGCCATCAGACATCCAGTGCACACAAACAGTTTATTATATGCTCACGTTTTCTTGTGCCTCGGAATAGCTTCTCCCACTCTTTTAATAACATTTGTTGAATTCAGAATAAATGATAGTAACTTTTTCTTGAGAGTCCAAAATATCATTGCATATTGAACTTTAAAACTGTACTTCTTGTAAGCAATCCTATATATTATTTTTATTGGAGAGATCCTATTCCAGACGAAGTAGTGATCGACGAAGAGACCAAGTAACGCGTACAGCTTCAAGACATGGCATCGTTTCAAAGGTATTCAGGAAGACTTCGGTCGCTTGATTGATAGATTGATTTTTTCGTGTTTCCGGGCGCGTCAACAGCTTTAAACATTAGTGTAGTGCATGATTTTTTCTCGGGGGATGGCGGTGATCTTCCCCCGCTGGATGGCGAGATCCTGCGCCGACCTACCGTCGGTTACTGGGGTTTCCCCCTAACCAGGACTCTCCCACCAGCAGGGCACCGTCCCAGCCGGGACAAGATCTAAGCTCCCAACCAGTCTCCCGGAATATGTGGTAGCGTAGTGCATGTTAGTGTATGTGTGTGTGTGTAAGGGAAGAGGAAGGACAGATCCCGCGCGGTCCATGGCCTGTTTGGTAGGGTACTGCTCCGGTATTCGCCTGGTGTTGATCGGAGAAACCACGGAAAACTACCGACCAGAGCAGCTGGCCGCTAGAATTCTCCTCCAGACAGCGACTGAATTCGACCCTAGCTGAAAAGCTAGTGTCGAAAATCCTGTCACCGTAAGGACTAGGGGCGTCCTAGTCCTCCCGGGGCCTAGGGTCTCCCGGTCAGAGGTGCTGCAGTGACATCAGCTGATGCACTGAGCTACCGCTCCCGGTGCTTCAGTCGAAGACGACTGAAATAGTGTTAAAATCACCCATATATAGTAATGAAGTATTAAAATTATGAAGTGCACAACCTACGTCACGCGACGTCGTCTAAATGGTAGAAGGAAGATTCCGAGTAGTTTTTACATACGTTGGTACTATGTCTATCTGTTACGGGGGCGTAAATGGTAGTCTTCTGCGAGAATGATCGCGTGATTATGGATTCGACTCCCATGTTAGGCCCAAAGAGGCAAGAGAAATTTTGTATTGCACTGACCTAAGGTTATTTACGTAAATCGCATATTTTAAAAATTTTTATCTAAAAAGAATTGTAAAATATTCTACTACTTTGTTGACCTTTTCACCATTATAACGAGCAAAATGTTTGAATAGTAACTAGTGAAAAACTAGTGAAACTAGATAAACTAGTGAAAAAAATACCTTGTTTACTTGGAATAACACGATCAACTTCATTGTAATCATTATTTCTTCGTTTTTCCTCAATTAGTACACGAGCACTATAAATATTACGCTAGTATCTGTTAAGATTATTACCCACAGCAATGACTTGTTCAAGTGGAACAATTTATCCGCCTATGGTGTTGATTACTATTACAGAATATCATTTGCGGTGTTCCGGTTATGTTAACTCTCCTAATTGTCAGTAAACTTTTTTATGCCTTTTTACACGAATGTCACCTTACACCTACCGAGGGATTCTTAGTTGAATTTAGAATGCACGGCCTTGCGAAAAACCTACTCGCATGCCTGGAAGTTCTCGAACCTTCTGTCGCAAAAATCCACCCGTCCAATATGCCTACATCCGCCCTCCTTACGTGGCACAGTTGAAGCTTTCGCTTTTGTTACTGAAATTAGGGCATTGTAGTGATGCGTTTGATGTTTCCGATATGTTTCTCTTCGAAGACATCAAAAAGTTTTTGCGTGTGATCTTCTCAACCCTTATAATAATAATAGTAATCATAATAATAATAATAGTAATTATAATAACAATAATAATAACAATAATGACAATAATAACAATAATAACAATTTATATTATTGATTATTATCATTATTATATTATTTTCTGTTCACTGTTTGATCTCTATTTCATTTATTTTATCTTTCCGGAAGTTACAGGTATCGGTGTGAAGATAATACTTTTGGAGAGACTGTACTGCGGAGGCACTCGCTGTACATTCGTATAGCATTCTAGGCACGGGTGTTTCGGAATTAGATGTGAGAAATAAAGAGGCAGGAAAAGTATCTGCATATTAGGTCTGATGAGGACTAGACTCTCTGGCATCACTAATCAACGCTAAGTACTTCTCAAAATTAGTGAAAATTTATTTGTGAAAATATGTTGTCTTCACGATATGGACAACGTATAAGAGAAAAGAATGTACTGTGTATTTTATCCAAGCCAATGTGCGTGTTATCCAAACCAATGTCTACACTTCCTGCTGGAACTGATAAGCAACAACCAGGAAGCAAAACAGGCCAGAAAGTGAATACTTACCGAAGTACTGGCGAGAAATAATTTAATTTTGATATTTTAAATTACTCTCGCTGGAACATTCTCTAATTTAAAATTAGAAGTAAATAAGTTTCAAATGTATCTAGCATATAAGCAGTAAACATAATACTTGCCTAAAAAATGTTACGCCTGAATTCACGACTTCGATGAGACGTAAGACTAATTGATGCATACGCTTTTCCAAATAAAACAATGTAAGGCGTCCACTCAGATGAAAGTTTAAATGAAAATAACTGGACCAGTGCGAACATCATTCCGCAATGTGTAAATATTGTTAAAAGTGAAAAACAAAATTCGTACTGGAGTTCAACTTTGTTCAGCCAGCACCTTAACTGTACGTTAAAGAATTATCGGCCTTAACATGACGAGCCTATTGACAGGGGCAAATTTAATATTTCATAGATTTCGAGGATTACATAGTACTCGATTCTCATCCCGCTCTACATGCTACGTATAGATGCTTCTCGGAAGAGCTAAATCTAAAAATGTGAAAGCAGTTTCGAAAGAGTCTGATTTTGTAGAATACTGCATAAAGAAACATTCCTGGAGCTCCACTCCCCCTCCCCACCAGTTTCCCCAAAGTTTCCCCGTAAGTATCTTCGGAAGTTTCCTCACAAAGTAACACTGATAATCGGATCTATGTTAACTCCAAATTTTCGAAAATAGCATAAGTTTGAAAGTTTTGGATCCCCTCTCACATTTTTGAAGATAAAAATATTTTCTTCAAATGAAATTTGTCTACAATTAATGTCATGGACTTTTTTCGAAAATATTAATAGTTTTCGTGCAATTTTGGGCGCAAGGTGGGAGAATTTAAAAAAGTTATTTTCTCAAAAACGGTTTCAAATGTTTTCTGTAAACTTGCGGCACAAATACTGGTAAATGCGCTGACTAATGTGATATTGACGCCATTTTTATGTGTTCTTTTGAGTTTTCCAAAATTACACAAATATTTTTTTAAAATATCTCTTACATCATTAAAATTCACATTACGGATGTATTTCATTGTTTAATACGCTTATTAACACGGAACATCCAAAGTATTTCTACATATGGGTTTTTATAAAATCCTAAGGTTTTGAATATATGGGAATAAAAACGGCGCATTTTGAGGCAAAAAAATCCTTTTCAAGAAATAATTGACTTTAATGGAGATGATCGGGAAATTAAAGTAACTCCGTTACTCCGTTACATCCTTCACTGTACTTCACTGTACCTTTATGGATATTTCAATACTAAAGTAATTAAAAGAGAGCCTTCCCGTGATATATATGCATTTCATGTAATGTTAGACTTTGCTGAGTCCATGAAATGCACTGGCCTCTTATCTGTTCTCTCATCATCGTCCGTTGGTTTTGTGTTTCCACGTGCTTGCGTAGCAAGCGAGTACCGTGGCTGACCGGCAGCGTGAGTATACTGCTACGTGATTCATCGAAGTTCCAACGTACATTTCGTATTCTAGACATCTCGTCACTCCCAGACAAAAAAATAAATTTTTGATCCATTAATAAGATCGCTGGTTAAAGTAATATACCTTCTAGTAATTAAAGAAAAGGTGTTGTCAGGTATCACCATGTTGATACCTGACAACACCTTTTCTTTAATTTGTCATCCAGTTAATGTTAGACACGAATGATCATTTTTGGGAGTGCTGTCGGTTTCCAGGACAATGATTATCGAAATTACAAAATGCACACTATAACAGTGGGCCGATATATGAAGTTGGTGAAAAAGATATAAAGATCTTTCCGATTGGTCAAACATCTTCCAGCTGCAGAAGATATGTTGCGAGACGAGCTGTGTGTGGCCGATCTTACGACCATCCACCTATGGTCCGGATCTGTCCCCCAATGAGTTCCATCTTTTCTTGAAATCCTTGTCCGTGTAGAATTCCGCGTATCACAGTGACACTTGCAGGCTGCAGTCAGCTGTCAAGCATTCGTACGTAATCCACGTGGCAAATTTCTATGACATAGGTATACAGATGTTGATTCCACGGTATGACAAATGTCTCAATTCTGGTGGTGGTTATGTAAAAAAAATTATACATCTTGAAATGCAATGAAGATGCTGCAATAAGGTTTTTTCATGAAATGGTGTTTTTTTTTTGTGTTGACGACCAATTTCACCTGCCCCTAGAGCGGCGCCTTCCCCATAGAAAAATCAAATGCGGGAAAAGTTATAGAACATAGTATTAAATACTAAATAGTCTCGTTTAATTTGCGCGTACTGTCAGCGCACGTTTTGCGAACGAATTCAAGTCCACGTGCCCGCTTACGTGAATGATAAATATTTTGAAAAATGGCCGTATCGTGGACTATCATTTCGTCGACCGTATCTAGTGCACGCTAGACAATAGAAGCACGAGGATGAGTCAGGGTACTGGGAGTTGGGTATGGGCAGCGTTTTTTTACTATTAAGATTTCGTTCGGCAGAGTCCGCGCATATTAACTATGCTAAGAATCTCGACCTCATATAATTTCACAAATTAATGTTTTGTTTGCTGGAAATTTTTTCTTTTTAAATCTTTTATTTTCGTGAGCACAATTGTATATTCATTTATCAACGTATAAGCTGTCTTAAACATGGATTAAAATCCCGTTGCTTTCAAATCGTTCGTACACTGGAAGGAATTGTTTGTCCTCGTTCAATAAATACTTTGAAGAGAGAAAATGTATGTGATTGTTCAGGCACCGTGCTGCCCCTCTAATTCTTAAATTACTGCCGTAATTACTGCCTAAAATGTTGACGACCTAGGAAACTTACTTTTTGGATGCGACACGTTCTTATTCGGAGGTGATAATGGAACCATGTGATGTAAATTTGGTAGTAAACCTGATTTTTAGTTTTATTTCTACACCAACGTCTCCTTCCAAGGTGCTCTGAATATGATCATTTTTGTTACAAAGGTCCTAGAGTAAGGTCTAGTGTTATATTTTGCAGCGAATACGGCTTATATATTTTGCAGAGCAAGTAGTACATGTATCAACTGAAATAACAAACACATTCATCACAGGAAGTGACATAAGAGATACAGACTAACGTGATAAAGTTTAAACAGGAAGAAAAACAGCATTCCCCCTAGCAAGCGAAAAGTTCTATATTCGTGCAGATAAGTGGTGATACGTTCTACAGGGAAAACTAAACTGTGTCAGCAGGGCACGAAATGCACTTTTTACATATTTATTGTAACATTTTTTTATTATATTTAGTGGCAAGTACTAGGTGTCTATTAGTGATATTTATCGCTTATACTTAAAAACAAACAACGCATAGTCTGCCTTCCTTTTTCGCTTATATCACGTGCCTGAAATAAGAATAATACTACTTATAGCTACCGTGCGTTCCATAACTAAAGCATAATCAAATTGATTAATTCATCGAATTGCAAAACAGACTATTGTTAAATTCTTCTGGATATGCGATATCCATCTTGAGCTTTCCGAGAAAATGCGAAGATTGTCTTCGCTTCACTTCCCAACACTGCACGTGACAGTTCCTCCCATACCAACAGCCAACGTTTTTTACTGTTTTTTGTGACAAATAAAAATTAAAATTTCGTTCATTATTTAATGACATGACATTTATTTATATATTTACATTAAAAAGTTGGGAAACGAGTACTACATGACTTGGGAGGAGAAGGAAACCCACATTTAGTACCTCATGCCTCTACCGACTGTTTCCTGAAAGAGAACAATAAATCGCGATAGAGGTGTGATCACTAGAGGGGGAGCGGATTTTAATGTAATATCTTTTTTTCACTTTCGAACAATGCCTTTTAATATAGACATTAATTTTATGTTATGACAAAAGAAAATGACCCATTTTTATTTTACATATTTTTTTTCATTTTTCGTCGATTTCGACTAAGAAGTCATTTTTTTACGTTTTTCGCTGATTTCATCGATTTTAATATTATTTTAATGGTAATTGAGTCAAATAATTTTTACAAGACGCAACAAATGTTCTCCATAGAAATCCTAAGTAGCTTATTTGATTTCTTCGCTCAGATTGTAATGTAAGCCGTGTGTGTAATCTAAGTTTCCTGTGACACCTACGAGCGCCATTGTCCAGTCCTAACCAAAAGTTGGCAAGGGAAATTCACTTGAACGAAAGGAAGACACCTCGGTTACATCAGTAACAAATCCAACAGCTTGAGTTGTTCATCTGAAATGATTTTCATAAAAAACAATTACAGGATTTTTCTTTGCTTCTAGAGCACATTTAAAGAGCAATTTATTGATAATTTTTGGCGATGTTTTAGGTCGTCCAAATCCGCCTCCTAGTGATAGGAGAGTTTTTTAAAGTCTGTTTTGGAGGCGCATGTGACAAGGAGTTGTGGTGGTGTTGCAGTTGCCGGCGGAGGAAGCGGAGGAGCAGGAGGCGGAGGCGTCCGGAGAACAGCCCTCGGCCGCAGCATGCGCGCCCGCCGCCCGCCCCGCCCGCCCACCGGCGCGGCGCCCGGCTCGCCCCCGCCCGCGCCCACGCCCGCGCCCGCCCCCGCGCCGGCGCCCACGCTCGCGCTCGCGCTCCTCGTCCTGCTGCCCGCCATCGCCACGCTAGTCAGCCCCACCGCCGGTGAGTCACGCCCACGGGCTGGACGATGGCCAACGGGCCAACGGCAATTCTTCAATGCCTTGTCGCCAATACTTTAAGACTAGATTAGAGAGTTTGCGCCCACCTTAGCAGACCGGCTATGGAACTTCTGCTCATTCGCAGATGCTCAAAAGTGATGTGAAAATTAAACTGTGCATGCGCAGAACATCGATAGGGCTTTAACGTTCGAGGGTGCACAAACTCTATACTAATCTTTCTACTCCCCGTTACTTTTTTTATGATAAAAACATGATTCGTTGCATTCTGATTTAAATAAAGTTATTTTTATTGCGAATAGAAATGCAAAGTTTAGAATTTGAACGCAATATTAGCTTGTTTACAAAAAATCACAACGTGTATGAGCTAAGTGTCTAATTTTTTGTACTGATTGTGAAGCCTTTCGAAGTACTCTCATAGCAATTTTTAAGCCAAAAACTTTTAGGAAAATTACACAAAAATTCGATTTCAAATTTAACAAAATAAGAAAAGTAGTGAAAAAACAGTTTACTCTAGCATCGACAACATCGTTACTGCTTATAGACCTATAATCTTACAAACACTATTGGCTGCATAAAATGAAAAATAAAAAAGCAATGATTGTAGTACAAAGTTATTGTTGTAAAGAATCATAGGTCGTTAAGGAACTGTTTAAAACAATATAGTTCATTGCGTATTATTTTTGTGTCTTAATACACAAGAACTGAAGTTAGATTAAATAAACGTTTAAAAAATCGTTTTACTTTAATTAATGTTCTTGAATATACCTCCTCAACTTAGAACATTTCATTTCTTGGTAGTTTTTTGTCGTATTTTTAACGTAATTGTTAATCATAAGATTTTACATATTCAGGACTAAGATTCGGTAGCAAAAATACTCATGATGGTATTGGACACTTTATAGAATTTCTTAATATCCCTAAATCTCTTAATTTTTCCCGGTAGTTTAAATAGTTCCTGCAGATCTTTCGTCTATACCCTGTTGTTCACGCCGCAGGGTTTCATTGTCCTCCTCCATGTGGCTGTTCTGTTTACCCTTTGGCGCTGTGCGCAGGGGCGCCGTCGTCGCCGGGGCGCGACGTGCAGGCGACGCTGTGGAACGCGTCGGAGCTGCTGCTGGAGGAGGAGGAGCTGGCGGGCGGCGCGGGGCTGCCGGTCATGGCGCTGCTGGAGCCGCGCAACCACTCGCACGAGCTGCCGCCCACGCCCACGCCCGAGCAGCTCGAGGCCGCCACGCGAAAGCACTTCGAGAGCATGCACGTGAGTAGCAGCCACAAACAAGCGCTTAGAGCACACACCTTGAGAGCATGCACGTGAGTAGCAGCCACAAACAAACGCTTAGACTACACACATTGAGAGCATGCACGTGAGTAGCAGCCACAAACAAACGCTTAGACTACACACATTGAGAGCATGCACGTGAGTAGCAGCCACAAACAAGCGCTTAGAGCACACACCTTGAGAGCATGCACGTGAGTAGCAGCCACAAACAAACGCTTAGAGCAGACACATCCAAAGCATGCACGTGAGTAGTAGCCACAAACAAACGCTTAGAGCACACACCTTGAGAGCATGCACGTGAGTAGCAGCTACAAACAAGCGCTTAGAGCACACACCTTGAGAGCATGCACGCGAGTAGCAGCCACAAACAAACGCTTAGAGCAGACACATCCAAAGCATGCACGTGAGTAGTAGCCACAAACAAACGCTTAGAGCACACATCTTGAGAGCATGCACGTGAGTAGCAGCCACAAACAAGCGCTTAGAGCACACATCTTGAGAGCATGCACGTGAGTAGCAGCCACAAACAAACGCTTAAAGCAGACACATCCAAAGCATGCACGTGAGTAGCAGCCACAAACCAGCGCTTAGAGCACACACCTTGAGAGCATGCACGTGAGTAGCAGCCACAAACTAACGCTTAGAGCAGACACATCCAAAGAATGCACGTGAGTAGCAGCCACACACACTTCCAAAACATGCGCGCGAGTAATCCCAACCATACGCGTTCGAGAGCATGTACGTGAGTGACCCCAAGCAACCGCTTAGAGCAGGCCCTTCGAGAGCATGCACGTGAATAGTCCAAGCCATACGCTGACAGCAGGCAATCCGAAAGCATACACGCTCTGAGACCAAACCTCGCGCTGAGGGCAGGTTCTGCAGTAACCCAAATCTCGTGCTATTCGAGAGCATTCACGCGAGCAGTCCAAATCTCGCCCTGGGAACGGGCAATTCGATAGCACACAAGAAACTGAAAGCTCGCATTGAGAACAAACAATTCGAGAGATTGTATGCGAGTAGCCCCAAACACATGCTTAGAGCAGGAACTTCAAAAACGTGCACGTGAATAGCTAATAGTAAATCATGCGCTGAGAGTGGCATTTCTAGAGCACGCACGTGAGTAACCCGAATCACGCACTGAAACAAACACGCACATGTAAAGCCCAAATCTCGCGCCGAGAGCAGGCAGTTCGACAGCATGCACACAAGAACCTCAAATCTCATGCTAAGAGAAGGTAATTTGGCAACATACATGCGATTTGCTACAAACAGAGCTTAGAACAGACACTTCTAAATCATAGCCTCAATCATGCGCTGAGAGCTGGCATTTCGAGACCATGTACGCGAGTAATCCAAATCTCGCGCTGACAGCAGGGAATCCGTGCTCATGCACCCGAGTAGCCGCACACACGCGCTTAAAGCAGATACTTTGAGACCATGCACGCGAGTAACCCAAATCTCCCGCTGAAAGTTCTTGGCCGACTGAGCCCACAGGCAGTGAGCACACAGGAAGTTCGTGAGCACACTGAGAAAAATTCATCAGTACGCTACGGGGTAGACGTACATGATGATCCTGCCAATACGAGTGGAATCTATAATACAGTAATTGAAACCAAGCAGCTATTAGTATTATTTGTTAATTTGTGTGAATCTGATGATAAAGGAAAGTTGCGAAATTTCGAAAAATGTAATGTATTTGGCTTATATGTTAAATATTTCACCTTTTGTTATGCTTTATTAGTCATTTAAGGGAAAAGGAAGGTTTTCTGTAATTGATCTAAATCTGAAGTAAATGAAGGAGAGTGGTCCCTTCTCCTTGATCTTACATTCTATTTCTTTTTTCCTATCCTACCTCCTCTTTCTTCCCCTTCATTCCTCTCTTCCATATTCACTGCTCCCACTCCGATTCTCCTCTTGCACCTTATCCTTAACCTTCACCTTCACCTTGTCCTTCTCCTTGAATTTGTGAGCGGAAAACAGTTCTAGTCCAGAACGTTCATTTTAAGATAATTCAAGTTATAATGTTTGATTAAATATGACAAAAAGCTGTTGAAATTTAAACGATTTTCGTATTCCAGCAATGAAGAACGAAGCTATACGAATATGTTCTGAGGAATAATTGCGTAAAAATCTTTATTAATAATGTGTTATAATTTAAGCAAAAACTGTGGACTTGTACTTTTTTCATCTCAAGGAAAATTTACCAACCAAATTTCTTGTAAAATAAGAAACACAAAATCTTGGAGTCGTCCAAATTTCAAATTGAAACTTTAAGTAGAGCTCATATTATAACCTTTTCTTTTTCAAGATATTTTTTGTGAACAGACTGTGGTTTGACGTTCAATTCATTCGGCATAAACTTCACAGAATCTGATGAGTAGTGTGCAATTTTCGTCGGAAACGATTCTATGTGCTCTTTTAAGACAAAAGAGCACATAGAATCGTTTCCGACGATTTTAGAATCGATCCGACAAGATTTTCGTACTCGATAGCATGAGGCCTGTTATTCCGCAATCCTCTTCCATCTTTTGGAGTCAGACCTGACATAGGAATTCCTGCCAGTCGTTGAACCTGAATGTGTGTGCATTTATGCTCGTGTATTTACAATCTTGACATAGAACACATTCTTTCAACGCATAATAACGAAAATTACTGCTCCTTCGCATACTGTTCCCCTCATCACTCGGTCTCCCGTTCATTACAAGCACACTCTCGATCAGCAACAGAAAAAGTAAATTACATTAGCCCCGTATCATTGAATAATAAAATCACCGCTGCGAACAATCCGCTGCGAGTAGCCCGAGTCGCCAGACGTCTGAAATCTTAAGTGGAAGAGCACTACATGTCCAGGACATATACTGTTCTTTCACTCATCAAAGAGAAGGAGCTGCCCGATTTGGTGTCAAATACTTCATATTGAACTGGTTTTGGTCTCAGCGTGTAGTTCCATGCCTTCTGCACTAATTTCTGAAGAAAAAGATAAGAACAATTTTGGACTAGTACTGTTTTTTCTACTGACTCGTTGAATTTATTTTGCGAGAAAGACAAAGGAGACAGTGATCATCACGTCAATTTCACGAACCTCGTGTACCACACCTTATTCCTCAATGCTATCCTCCTCTTCGGTCATAGAAGTTAGTATCCCCGATTTCCCTAACCCGTGCACGGCGAGAACTCAAGGGCAAAAACCTGGCTAGAGGCATCTCGACGCAGCTGGAGAGAGGTCGCGAAAGCGAACGGCGCTGCGTGGTCGAGTCATGGGCGCCTCATCAGCGGCGAACAATCACTTCCCCCACCCCCGCTCTCCGCGCGAGAGCCGCCGACCTCGCGCGCTCTCTCGCGGAAATCTAACTGCCGTTCGTCACTGATAAACGACCGGCCGCACGCACTTACTACCTTGAATTCCTCGGGGAAAGTCTAGGAGGCTGATGGTACCTTCAGGTCGTTTACCAAATGTACAAAAAATGTCATTTCCCCCCTTCCCCATCATACAAGTAATTTAATATTAATTCATTTTTATTCATTTTTAAAAGGGTGACTTTAATTACCCTTTTCCAATGCTTAAAGTATGTCTTTATGTCACCGAGATTAATGTGACATTTCAATCCCGGAGGGTACACAAACGCTCGTGTACTCGTCACGACTGTTTTCTCAATAGCACGAAAGAAAATTCTGACTACGTCACTGGCCTGCCGCTGAACGAACGAGAATGCTTGACGCTCTGAAGTGACTGTAAAGAACATGAAGCTAAGAATACTAATTTAAAGAAAAACTTTGCGAAGTTTTCTATGGTAAGCTAAATTTTTGATAATTGGACACTGGAGACACTTTTAAGTGACTCCTTTTAAGAGACATTTTTAAGTGACTCTGAAATTCATCGCTAAGAGCCTAATACGCTTCCTATAATTAAGTACTCACTTACGAAAGTTCATATTAGGCTTGGGATATGGAATAACTACAACAGATAATGTTTTGATATGAAAGGAAAAAAGAGCGAAGTTATTTTCTCGTCTTAGCGTGTTTGGCAAAAAAACAACGACAAATACAACAAAGCGAATCCAATGTTTCGTCCCCTTCATAACCGGATCAGTTCGCATATATTACAGGACTTTCTTTAAGTTGTGCTCACTAGTTGTAACTCAAAGTTCGTACAAAGCACTACAATACAGATACACGACTTCTGAAACATTTTAGAAAATGGAAAGAATCGATACAACATCAGGTTGCGGTGCACTGAGAGTATGGTATCGCAAATTCAATACACCAATAATAAAATGCATACATGTTGAATACTGTTTAAGTACATATACGTGTACAAAAGGTTTAACGTTTCTTGTGAGACAGGCTGAGTTACAGTTACTCCCACAGTCAGGAGTATAACAAACTGGTATGACTGAATACTACATGCAGAAGGTTAAAAGTAACTTAACGAGTATACGAGCTTCCAAAATGTTTGTCTAACTTTCTCGCACTGTTTCTGATATCACTCCCGCGATTCGCATACTCTAAACATGCAAAGATAACAAATGACGCAGCTGGGAGTGTTAGTAATTACTCACCCACAGCAAAAGATATGACTTACAAACACAAGTTCGTTATATCGACGTTCGCTCATATTAGCTTATTGCAGTTAAGAAGATTTTCATAAATAAAATATCCATTACATTATATTCTTTGTTTATTTAACAAAATTTCATAAGTATATATTTATAAAATATCATGAAGTGTTCTACAGAAGCTTATCTAATTACTTCATAAAAACACTCTGGGAAAATAACTCACACAGAAGAAAATAATGCCTTTTTGTTTTTAAATATTATTTTATGATTACTCAAAATTGTAATAAATATTTCGTTTGATGCGTGCTCCCTTTAGTATGTCAGTTAAATCTTAAATGATTCAGATGGTAAATTACAAATACACAAAACATTAAAGATGAGTCTTTCAGGATTCAAAATACTAAAATGCTAGTAAATACAAGGTTGTCACGAATTTTCCAGCCAATCATTGCGGTTCATGGAGTCCAAAACTGTATGACTTGCGTCGTTAAATAGTAACGATTTATTCCTTAATCCTTTTGTAATCGTGATGATGAGAATTTTTGAGTTCACTGATTTACTAAACATTCCTTACCTACCACTAAACATTCACACGTGCACACACATAAATACACACACACAGACATGAATACATACACATACATACACGTACTAAAATCCCTATGAACTCCACATACAGAAGATTGTCTGTCGTTCACTTCAATTCCGTTTCATGTATTCGGCCACAAGATTTTTGATAGACAGCTCTGTAATCTCCAGGCAAACTCAAACAGAGTTTGCTTGGAAATTACAGAGCCTTTATACACAAAATTTGTCCGGAAATTGCAGGAATTATTCTTTGTAATAAGCTGTCTGTCAAAAATATTGTGGCCAAATACATGAAACTAAAATGCTTATTGCAATGGAGCCGTATTTCTAAACGCCATCTCCAACAAATCACTCCACGGTTTTATGACCTGAATGAAACATTGCCTGAGAACGGAGAGTGCTTGTGCTGAGCGCGTGCGCGTGTGGTGGCGTGCGCAGATCAACTACTCGCAGCTGCTGTCCGACCTGGACGCCGAGATGCGCACGGACGCGCGCAGCGGCCGCCGCCTGCCGCTCATCGTGGACAAGGCGCTGCGTCTCTTCAACCTCAAGCAGGTGGTGCAGGAGGTGGAGACCAGCGTCATGAGCAAGGTCTCCTGCACCGCGTGCAAGGCGGGTGAGTCATGCGACACGAATCGAAATTCGCTATTGCGATTTCTTTCTCTAGATCCCGAGTACCTTCGTAACCCAGATTTCCCCGCATCCCGAATTTTTCTTCCGTCTCTAATGTTCTGGTCCGTCTTTTCTCTTCCTGATTCATTTGGGATGCTGCTCCCCTGAAAAACTGTCATGTCGATATAAGCAATGGCGCGCCCAAGGGGGAGGGGGGTCATGAGTCTTGAGCGCCCCGTCCCCCTTCAGAAGCCCCTGAAATATTTTTAGAAATATAGCTTTCACTAATTTTCTCCTCTAATGAAAGTCCTTCAATATTACGAATGTTAATGTTATAAATATTAATTATATACCAACAAATTAAAAGACATTTTATTTAAGGATAAAAAGTTCATTATAAGAAGACATGACGTGGGCTGGGCATTATACTCGTAGCCTCCCTAGCATTATCTTGAATGCGCCTCTACATATATGCGATACTATTTTTTTTCTTCTCTCTTTCTCCCTTCATATTTGAGGTACCTGGTTTCCATTGAACACTGTTGTAATTAATTAACGTATATGTAGTTAGATTACATATATGTGTTTCCTATAGCAAATTGTGTGTTAAATATTTTTAGTCGCGCTAAAGTAATCTATCTTCAGTGCGTTGCAACTAAGACAAAATTACTGAAGGTTGACAAAACGCAGTCGAAAAACTCTTTCAACAATATACAGTATAATTATCTGACTGTAGACTCTCTGTTACGACTGTAGAGATTTCCTTCTTTCCTTAATAGCTTATTTGAATAAAAGAAATAGTTGTCACCATCGCCTACTGAAATAATAGACCTATACTACTCGTTCTTAAATTACTTTTTTTAAATTCACTGCAACATTTTAAAATATGAGAAACCGATACAGTTTTGTAGGATTGTTGGTTCTTATGGTCTATAATGCGTACATTGGTGGTATACAACTTAATAAAAAGATTAGTATAATCCTTATATAGTAAAATTGTTTAAGATTGTTTATAAGATATAAGTTTTATAAACTTAAAACTGAACGAAAATTGTATTACTTCTTGAACCCTGTCACTATTTTCAATGTTCCAGGAGCTGGTCTTCTGCAGCACTACATTCGCACGGGGAAGAACCGGGATGACATTGTGAAGATCACCTACCAGTTCTGCGTCAGTCTGAAGATTCAGTCACCACGTGTGTGCGAGGGCATCACTGAACTCTTTGGGGTATTTATCCAAACAGTCACTAAGCTGCGCACCATGCACACAAACTCTTAGTCAGCGGAAAATTGCAGAAATTTCTCATTAGTGAGATTAATTCCCTAGTTCATTTTCTAGTAAATAATTCAAATTTAGCCACTAAGAATTGTAGATAATATAAGTTGCAAAAGAAGCTGTAGAATGTAGGTAATAAATTAGAGAATTTCGTGGAGTTGTATTTATATTGTAAACCCTTATTAAAACGAATTCCAAGAGACCGAAATAATCGGAGTTCGTGTTATAAAAATTATTTTTATCCGATTATTAAAAATGACCATATTACTATAATCCCTTACCGGACCCGAGTTGTGTTCGTATTAGGCGAAATTTGTGTTAGGCGAGTTCCCGCTAACGATGGTTTTCCTGTATAACAATTTACTATTTTAACTGCAAAAATCTGTACTTAAATAACAGACACTCAAATTACAAATGACTACAAGAGGATCCTTACTTAAGAGTTGTGCAACAGACCATTTACAACGGAGCCACTTGGCCGTTTGTCTTTTTTCCAGTACCTGTCTTCTCGGGGGCTTTTCTAATTTTCTCCTTTCGATCCCTGCATGGAACGCCTTGACAACATTGCCTACTCGAGAGAATACCTTTGCCATGTCCGCGTGGCAGTGAAAGTAATGGACCAACTTTCCCAAAATGGCAACGCTTGAGTGCGGAGATTCTTCGTAGCTCAAAGGATTGAAACAGGACCTGAAATCACGTACGGCGCTGGAATGCCCTCTGCCAATGACTAATTTGAAAAGAGACGCGCTGAACACATTTCTAAAATACCTACTTCAAAAATTAGAGATTGAGAAATTATTTCAAACTTTAAAAATTGTGTAACAGACGCATCAGAACATCTAAGTTTTCACCTTTTTTACCTTTTTTTACACGTGACTTCACAATCTTTTAAAATTCGAATTACTTCTTACAAATATGAATGATTAGTAAAGTTAATTTAAAAGATATTTTCTTCGCCCTTTCGCACATATTCAATGAAGTAGAAATGAATAGTGTTGAAGGATGTGTTGATGATACTGGTGTATTTATCAACTTAAAAAATATTGTCTCTTTAGTTGAATTTACGTGCTAAAATATTTAGAGAAAATAAAGAAACAAATGTCAAATGTAGCAACTCGTTTCCGCGGGAGTATTGTAATAAAGTGGACAATACCAATGAAAATTCAGCAGAAAAAAAACAACACTATATTGAGCTTTTCACGATTACAATAAACAAAATTATGTATATACAACAAAATATAGAAATGAATTAGCACCATGACACACATTTTTACATTTCTATCAGTTAACGACAGAGTACCCGGTCTACAGAATTTGGAATGCTGCACGTACTATTTTTGGGCTTCGTAACCCCTCCAGCGTGACAGTCATTTCAATACTTTCTACAATTTTAAGTGGAATACTGAGTCCTCTAAGGCAGCCACTTGCCCGGAGAATCAGCGTGTTTGTTTTGGCGTTAAACACCTTTCACTTTCGCGTTCGAAGGTAAGCTCTTGAGCTCCCAGTGTCTTCGAGAGCCTCATTCCAAGAAGTAAACTTTTTCTAAACGTTCCAAAAGCGATTTCTTTAAAAGTGTCCATAGAAAGTTCACTTATTTAAAATTTTATTTAAGGATTTACCTTATGGTTAAAAAAATATTTTGGAAGAATTAATCACAGAGAAGAGTTGGAGTTTACGTCATTTGAAAAATGGAAGATATATAGAACACTTGTAAAAAACCTTTCCTGATTAGATTTTAATATAAAGTGAATCTACTGAACTGTACTTGATTGAATTATTTTGTTGCCCAAACAGCAAACTCATCTAATTACCTAAGTGTACGCCGCGAAAACTACCGAATTGTACCAGCCAGATGTTATTCCAATAGTACAAAATCAACCCTTGACCCAACATCACAAATTAAAACACAGCACATCGCCACCCAATCTACTTTTAATTCTTTATTGCTTTTGGGGATGTCCTATCCGAAAAATCTTTTTCGACGCGTATCGTTAAACCATAAGTAAAAATGTGCAAAACAACACGTTTCTATCTTGCTCGAATTGCTAAAACATTAATACAATCGCGGGAATTAAGGCAATCATATTCTTACGACCACAATAGTGCGAGCTATTCAGAAAATGTATTGCAAGTACAAACGTTTGGAACGCCGCAAATTTCCGAGCGATTTTACATGACCAAAAGAGACCGCATTATTGTCAGTTATTATGCATTAAATGTTAACTTGAATTTACTAGCACATTAGAACCAAATCCATTACTGGAATGGAGATTGATAAATGCGCTGCAGTAAACTGCTTCTTCGATTAAAAACATCACAGAACAGAAGTAAAAAGTTAACACTAATAAATGCATTTAAGGGTTTTTTAAACTTTCTCTTATAGCTGGCAGAGTCGAATCCCGACTTCATCCCGCGCCCTCTTATATCCCTCTCCAAAAATGCACAGCCTGTAACACATATATGTATTATTATTTATACATAACATATGTGTATATACATAACACGTGTTGGTGTATAACACGTTCGCGAGGGAATACTTGATTCCATCGCTTATATATATATATATATATATATATATATATATATATATATATATATATATATATTCCTCGTGAGAGAATAAAATGAAGAGCTAGCTTAAGTGCTAAATAAAACTCATTATTTTGGAATTAAGCTATATTAAACAATCATAATTTATTTATAAAATTTCTACGTCTGTATTTAATTCTGCCGCGTTCATCTGTGATCGGAAGTTCTTCCTCGACTGGTGCAACAACATTTACTTAAATGACTTTTGAATAGCCTGAACTTCATAGCTTACTCGTTCCCCCTTCCCGTACCACCGGTCGGAACGCAATCAGGCTATCCTTCTGGGAAGGCCAAAAGTGACAGGGGATTAACCTGGAAGCGAGTGAGAGGGATAGCTGGCCGAGGAATACAATAGGGCAACTCCCAGTCAGAAGAGCCTATATAGGGAAATGGAGTTTAAAAAATCGATACCGGTATTTTTGACCGAAATACTTGTTTCGTGAGTCCCTGATTCCGAGTAAGTAGTTTTCTCAAAGAGATATTGTTCTAGAGACAATGGATTCTGCAATCATATTATTTTATCAGTAATTTTAGCGTTTTGTTTGTTATTTTATTTTCTCGTTTTCAATCTTTCTCATTGAGATTGCTTTTAAGTCTAGTGTGCGAGACTTGACGTGTGCGTGTGTGTGTGTGTGTGTTGGCAGGGTGAGGTGGTGTACGTGCTGAAGCGGCTGTCCCTAACGCCGGAGGAGATCTGCAGCTTCGTGATCGGCGACGCGTGCGGGGACGTGTACAACCCGTACCACGAGTGGAAGGTGGCCTTCCCGCCGCTGCCCAAGCCGCCCGTCACGCCGCCCGCCGCCCCCATGGTGAGTGCGCCCTCCCACTCGCAAGGGACACAATTACTTCAAGGGCTCGGGGGTAAAAGATGGGAACCCTCAAATTTATAGTTTGTGTGATATTTAAATGTTTGTACGTTCCATCTGTTGTCCAGGCGCTGTGATTCTCAAATTCTTCCAATTATGGCGCATAGTTGTATCCCCGGCAAATTATGGCGCAATCTAGTCATATTTATGCTTCCCATTTGAACCTCAGCAAAAGTGTTCCCTGGCTTATATATCGCAAACGTTTCCACGTGGGTTACCATGTTTTACCCCCGAACCCTTTATTTTATTATCTCCAGCATTTTCAAGGAGATCGGCTCAGACCCACCAATTCTTTATATGTTTCAATTTTTTGGGGTAGCTGGAAGGCATTTATGGTGTTTCTGATGTGCTTTTTGTTTAAAATAAAATGCAAATTATCATAAGTGTTTGTTAAAATTTGTGTTATTATAACGTCTATCGCATATACCGAGTTCTGTCCTCTACTGGGCAGGTAGCGCCGCGTCTTTGTCTAGGCAAAACACGCCCTCCAGACTACAAAGGCGAGCAATGGGTAGAGGACACAGAACAACAGGAGAGGTCGGACAGAGGGAGAGGAGAGTTCTCAGGTCAGGTCGCTAAGCTGAGAAAACATGTTGTAACATGTAGCAGACAAAGTAGTATAATTTCTGTGGGAATCGTCGGGGAAAGGTTAAAGAAGAATCCTGCAAAAACGAAAAACAAAAACAAAAAAATACATTTTCCCGACCGTGGATCCCTTTACCTTCACATAGTCAAAATTTTCTATCAGGACTCAGTAAGAACTTCCGGTTGCTTTCCTAACCGCCAATCACAACCGGTTCGATATGTTGGCATATTTTCAACTTCTCGATCTGATGTGCAGAGATAATTTATTTAGGGTGTTTTCAAATAATAATATGGTATTAAAATTGGTTTTTTCTGAGATCCTATAAAAATGAGCGTTTCTACGTACCGCTAAGCCTGCGTGAGGTTGGTCTTTTATTAAGGCAACTGGAAAACAAGCGTATGCAAAAAAAATCCTTTTTGCATCCTGACATCACACTGCAAACTAGTTATTTATGATACGAATGGTAAAAGGGATATTTTATTTTGAGTAGCAAAGGCTGTAGTGACTTGGCCTCATGTCGCAATCCTGCGAGCAAAATAAAATCACCTCTATCACAAGTGTTATACACTATTTCTTAGATTGCCTTAATGACTTTCTTTTTATTTTAATTAAAGTTTATAAATCACTTAATGATACAGTCAGGTCAGTCGTAACTGATGCGGTCAGACGAAAGTATTTTGTTTTCTTTGTTGCACTGGCAGACCTATCTGGACACTTGAGCATCGTCTCACATTTAGTAGTAGTGCTAAAAATTGAACTTTTTCCACGCTATGCTTATCTTGAAAGAACCGCTTTTATTAGTGGCTGATCAAAAAAATGTATGGCACGTACATTGCAACGAGCTCACATGAAGAAAAAAAGTTTAAGACACAACATAAAACCTTTAGACGTTTTAATGTTAGAATGATGAAAATACAATATATAACAACAGACATTGAGAAATTACCATCACTTTTTATGGTAGTAAAAATTGATGGTGCAATTGAAATAACAGGCACACACCAGAAAGAAGTTGTCAGACCCAAAGACTTGACACATGATTCTCTATGAATTTCAACGCGCTGAATCTGAATCTCAGGTCAGAATTGCGGCCCCACATTCCAAGTTTTTTTAAATCGAAAAAAATAATCGTGAATTTGTGTTTGTTTGTTTCGGAGGTTGGGGTGTTGTCAAGATATAAAGACCTGACACATATTTCTCTATGTATTTTGACGCGCTGAATCTGAATCTGAAGCCAGAATTACGCCATCACTCTCCAGTATTTTTTAATCACAAAAAACGCCCTCAAATTTACAATCTACAATTTCACGGAGGTTTTTCGCGATTTAGAAAAACTGGAGGGTGGTGGCACAATTCTGCCTTCAGATTCGGATTCATTGCGTCAAAATACGTAGAGTAATATGGATAAAGTCTTGAGTTTGACAAAAACCCCCGAAAAGAAAAAAAATACAATGTTACGATGTTTTTTAGCGATTTAAAAAACTTTTGAGGGTGATGGCACACTTCTAGCTTCAGATTTGGATTCAGCGCGTCGAAATACAGAGAGAAACATGTGTCAAGTATTTTGGTTCTGACAACTTTTTTTGTGCGTGCCTGTGTAATTATTGACGCCAGACAAACTAATTGTGATTATTATATTACTAGATTCTTCGACATTTTTAGATTTATTTGCTATTGTGAAATCATTTTTCTCGTTGTGAGGAAAAACACCATCACTTTTGGATGTTGATGTTCTACATCCTGATATTTTGTTGAACACATGAATTTTATTTTCCAAACTATCTTCCACGTAACTTTCTGCCACTGATGTTGACTTCCAACCTCCGTGACGTTTTATGAAGATAATGTCAGCTCCTGCGTCTGCCAAAGTAGTAGCAGTTTTTAGAAAACTTGTGATCTGTGTAATCTTTAAACGATTCTTTCGCTATTCGATGTTAAAACGAAGTCATATTTTCAACACTTTTCTCGTGGTGCTAAATTTTACTTTTATGAAATTAACTAAGGCGAATCCATATAACAGAAACTAATAATCTACTTTATTACACGATGCATTTTAAGTCATATTTTTGCCAAATTATTTCTAAAGATATCTTCGTGAGCCCCCCCCCCCACACACACACACAATTAGTACATCGGATACAAATGAAACAATCTGCCAAACACTGCTCGGTGGCGGAGAGCTGCCGATGAAGGGAAGGGGAGGGGAATGAGGCACCTCACTGCAGTGCAAAGAGCGCCCAAGTGCTGCGCCTCCGCCCGCGCCTAGTGATGGCAAATTTTACCAAAACATCGATACATCGATGCACAGGCGAAATGTGCAGCGTGATAAACAGGATGATAAAAAATAACGATATTGCTGTGGATTGCTACTACGTGCCTAAACGTGCCTAAGCCCCATTATTAAAAAAAATAAATAAAAAAAACATCCATGTTTTTGCAACAAAATATCGACATGAAGAAAACATCGAAAGCAAAATATTGATGTTAATGTATCGATGTTTCTGGTGGAAAACATCGATGATTTTTTTCCATCCGTAGCCGCGTCGCAGCCGCCCCGCCACCCCAAGGCCCTCACAGGCTGCTCCGCAAAGCGCACCTTACGACGCAACCCACCTCGCCCGCCTGATAACTGATGCGGGGCCGTCCATCACAGTATTACCCGCGCAACGTTTCTTGGCTGATGACCTACCTTACCCCTCCCTGGTTTAGAAAAGTTACTCCAAGAACGGACCAGTTTGACACGTCACGAAATAAATTAACGTCATGTCGGACGATGACGATGCAAAAGATAGCGTAGAAGCCATTAACAAGTGAAACAACTGCTAACTAACAAATCGTCGAATTGAGCGCATGGGCACAATCTGTAGTCCTGTTGCCAGCGGTAGCCAAGCAGTTGCTGTCAAAGCGGTCCCTTCTTAGAATAATCTCTCTATACAATAAACAGATGAAGGCAAAAGTTCCCAAGTAACTCTGATGACAGCGTTCTAAACACATATTCTTTGGCGTAAAAACAAGCCATTTACTGCTGATGACAAAAACTCCTGTTCAAGTTTCTTTTTTTTCGAAAAAATCTAAAAAAAAAAAATAATGGAGGTAGGGTTAGGAGAACTTTAGGAGAACTAAGAATGGTGAATGCAAAATTATTGAAAACGTTGCAAGGCATACCAGATGAAAATAGGAAACAACATTTTTATGTATGTTCGAATCGGGCTTCTGCTTACTCTCAGAAAGTATTCTGTGTTTCGGAGAATAATGACTTAAAGAGGTCTCCTTTAAACCCCTAAAAAAACGCCTGGTTAAAATAATTTAACATCCAAGAATCCATATTAGTCCACTAACTTTTCTCAGATATTCGATTGCTTTATTAATTAGTGATGTCGGTCGCATCAACTGTTAAGAGCGTTAGTCCCATAAGTATAGTGCGTGTTTTTATCGCTAGAGGTAGCGGTGACATTTTCCCACTGGCTGGCGAGATCCGTCACCGACCTACGTCACCTTGCGGAGATTTTCTCAAACAGGTATCTCCCACCAGTTGGGCACAGCCCCGTCCGAGACGAGCTCTAAGCTCCCGACATGTGCGATAGTATAGTGCATGCATTATTGTATGTAAGTAAAGGGTGATGATAAATCAGGAGAAGAAAAAAGATCAAGTACACTCCGTAGGGATATTTGAAGGAAAGGTTGTTTTATATTAAGTCTTTAAAAGCCGACCTGGATGGCCGAGGTGGCTAAGAGCGAGTACCGACTCAGCGCTTCGGTCTGAAGGGTCGCGGGTTCGAGTCCCGCCTTGGGCATGGCTGTTTGTCCCTTGACTTTGTGTGTGTGTGTGTTGTCGCGGAGGGCCTCGCGTTCTGCTGACCCCAGATCAGAGGATCCCGCAAGTGTTTGTCTAGTGTATGGTTGAATATGCGTCCCTTCGGGACGTAAAGGGCAACCGGCTGTCGGCTGGATAAAATCCCTAGGAAAAAAAAGTCTTTAAAAAAAGTGTGTATTATTAGTTAATATTTAGACTGATAGTTGATAAGAAATTTATTACAATAAAACAAGTTGTATAACAGCATTATGAATTTACAAGAGAATCAAACTTAATTTCGCGAAACAACTTTCTTCTGACGTCTCGGATGCTTGACATCCAACGCCCTCTGGAAATCAAATTCAAGATGGCATTGTTGACATCCGTGCGAGAAAACGGTGGTCGGCTGTTCCGTCTTCTTCTACCTTCCCGCGATTCTCTCGCTACTATTGGCTGAATGTGTGATGACGTCATGTCGCGTATAATAATGCCGATGACGTCATGTAGCGTGCGATACAATACTGGATTATGCACTATTCGGGGTATCGAAAAGGGTCGTTTATAATGATGATATACAAAAAAACGAGATTCGTAACTTCAGGCATTACATTGAAATGTAGAATGGATGTTCTAGAGGTTGACATCGCCTCAAAACCTCAAGGGGCCGATGTTGTAACTCTTACCCCCACTCTGCCCGCATTTCTCCAAGCCCATCGGTCAAGAAAAGTTGCGTTGATATTACCGCAGTTCCACAATGATAATACCTACTCAAATTTCAACCACAACGATCCCAGACATTCATTCGGAGATATATAATTCACTGGAACGTAAAACTGGCTTAAAATAGCAAAAAACCAATTAGCTGGTGATGCAATGTCGAGTAAAGATATGTAAAGAGTCCACGTAATTACAGTTGGCTCAAGCGTTTCCAAAGACGCTATTTCGTGTCATTTCCCGCAACAGGGTAATGGGACACTGATATTGACATTACGCCCCCATACTAATACTTTTTGCTAGCTCGAATGAGGTTTAGGTTCTCTAAAATATTTTACCCCAATTCAGCAAAGCATTATGTTGCATTACGCTGCTTTTCATTACACTTCCAGACTTGACTAGTAACACAAATCGAATAATTTAATGGCTAAAGATAATTTCATAATAACGTAATTTACTACCTTATAAATGTTGTAAAATCATGTTATATTTTATACAGTACATTATTAAAAATCAATACTGAATAACAACAATTATTGAATTCTTGTGTGTCTGTGATCTCATCTCGTTAAAGGTTTTCATTCTTCCTTTCCGTGCTAAGGTCGTTTTGGAAATTTGAAAGTTCGAAGAACCAAAATTCTATTCAATGGTGGTTCCTTTGGAAAACCAACAAGTACATGACTATCTCTAAACCAATTGTTCCTGTTGAACACGTAAACCATCAGAACTGTGAAAGCAAAAAGGGAATGGATAACGCCACAATAAGTTACTCCAACAGCACGTTCAAATGCCGAACTTTTAAACGTTTGTCCAAACACGTGCGAAAGAACCCGCGTAGGCAAACGGCCGTGTTTGTTTCGGGGCGGCGGAGGTGAAGACGACTTGGGCCAACAGAAGCGCCAGCCAGTGTGTGTGGGTGCGTGCATGCTCTTTGTGTGTGGCGACAAAAGAAGCCTGCGGGCAGATCACGTGCTCGCCTCCAGCGACAATGACCTCCGGCGTGGCGGCGGCGGCGAGCGGCGTCTGCAAGGTGAGCTGGAGGCGCCTTATCAGTGCTCACGCTGCCGTCCCGCCGCGCCGCGCCGCGCGGCCCGGGACGCCAGGGACGCGGTGTAGGGAACGCCCGGCCCGGCCGTGGGAAAAGTATGCAAGGGAGCCAGGGGCAGTTTGAAGCAACGGCAACGAAGCGTACCATACGTAAACAAAATTTTAAAAATTTTTATTTATTTATTTTTTTTTATTTACGGGACTCCGAATTTTAATTTACGGGAGTCCGAAACCTTCGGGATTTATAATCTGCCTAGTGCAGTGTCATTCAGCAAGTTGCTGCAACTTCTACTAATAATTTTCAAAATTGAAACCAATTCTTCATTTCTTCAGGATAACGATTACCAAACTTACAGGTGGTATTATTCGCGCACGTTTTCTTGAGCCCTTGCTTCGCTACTTGCGAGAGGAGTGGGAAGTTTGGTTATTTTAACAAAAATACTTTTATATCGAATTTGTATTTTTTTCGGTGCAAAATAGTTTCTATTACATATTAAAACATTTCGAGATTATCAGATGTCTACAACGCTCGTTGCTATCATTTATTGTTAATTCAACTAATGTTGGTAAAGGAGTGGAGGGTAGGTATTCCGGGGCTCAAGAAAACGTTAGCGTATAATAACTGTACCAATTTACAGTTAGTACAGTTTGTTTGTATAGTCCATAATTTGCTCGAAAAACATTAATTTTAAGTGTAAAATTAAAATTGACACTAACGCAAATATATTACAAGATTACTGAATAATTCCAGTTAAAATGTAAATTTGTACACTTAGACGAAATGGCCTTGAATTTGAAATTCACCAGCACATTTACTCTTTCGGGAACCTTCCTAGCGGCTAGTTCCCGAGAGTGTTGGTTTCGAGTGCTGGTGAATTTCAAATTCAAAGCCATTTCGTCTAAGTGTACAAATATACATTTTAACTGGAATTATTCAGTAATCTTGTAATATATTTTGCGTTAGTTCCAATTTTCCACTTAAAATTACTGTTTTCCCAGCAAATTATGGACTGTAGAAACGTGAATGTTACCAACTGTATTCGGTCTCGGAACCCTTTGGAAACCCATGGAACACTAAACTGTCCGTAAATTTTATTACTCTTTGCAGTCCACAACATCCATCTTCAGTGATTTTTATTGGTTATTATGTTATTCTTTTGCACGACGTAATAAGTTGAGAAATTAAGATAATGACGCGGTAAGTACTGAAGGGAGTAAAAGGTGAACGTTTGCGAAATTTTTAAAAAAGTATTGCAATTGTTTATAATATTTTTAAATGTGTAGAAATATGACATAGCGTAGTTTTCTTAGGGCACTACAAGAGAAATAGGACACTTTTAAAATATCTTTTAAAAACATTTCTCTCTGTACAGAAATCAATGTCGCCGTTAGACAACCAACATACGAGAAAGAGACAGAAAAAAATTCCATATAACATCTTACAATCATCTAAGGTTGAGACGCTCTACAGACTTCATGCCTTTTCGTGTCTAATAAATTGTGCTAAATAAATACTTAGACATCAGGTTGTATAAAAAAACCAAACCAAAGCTAAAGCTCAGCAATAAATTTGCACTATTTGGCATCCGTTTTGGAAGATGAATAAATAATTGAAATTACTAAAAACTCACTTAGAGAATATCAATTCAGTATTTTATAAATTTCTGTTCATTCTAACAAGCACCAGCAATATGGATGTTTTGCCTAGAGCAACGAAAGTGCTCTAGAAAAGCTGACGAGCTTTTCAGATTATCAAAGGGCACCAACGGATTTTATGCGAAATTAAAGAAAAAAAGTATCCTAAGTAGCTACTATCACGAGGTCATAACAGGCATGACCTAATGCTAGCTGCGTGGTATTTACTGCAAAATATTAAATTAATGAGGTGAAGGAGAGAAAAGGAATAGAGCAGAAATGGGTTGATAGAGATAAAAATGCCATTTATTTTGTCAGCCTCTCGCTCAAATGATGAAATACAATGTGGCTTACTAGAGGTCAAGACTACTGAAAAAACAAAGAGTTCCTCAAACTTGAGTCCGATTAGTTCTAATTTGCCTTAGTGTTCTTGGGAGACCATTTCTTTGGGATGTGGTAAAAAACTATAGGGTGTGGTACATTTGCAGGTATTAACATAGCTTGATTTCTGGCGGAACGCGACGGATCGCCGTTCCGGTACCTCGAGAATAATTATTAAAGTATATTGTAAATTCAATAAACCCTCATTAATAACATATGCCAGGGGACCGAAATTATCGGAGTTCGTATTATAAAAATTCGTGTTATCCGAGTATTATAAATAGCCGTATTACCGTAATCCCTTGCCGGGCCCAACGTTTTGTTCGTGTTCTGCCGAAATGTGTGTTGAGTGAGTTCGTGGTAACAAGGGTTTACTGTATATCACTATTTCTATTACATAAATAATTAATTTGAGGCGTACTCCGAGACCTAAAATTTTACAAATCAGGCACTGGATATTAAAGTACTTCAAGAACACATCATATAGATTTGGACTTTATTTTATAAAAGTTATTAATTATTATTTTTCCATTTCAAAAGTGAAAAAAACTTGTTTTAAATCTACACAAAAAATGTGAAGAACTATAAATAGACTTACGTAGGGAACATAGGAAGTAGACTGTAGCACATATTTGCATTCACATTTCGAACAAGTGAATGTCTACGTATATATTTTTTATCTGATCTCGCCCTGTGGGGTATGGTGACTTAAACGTTTCTGGGGGTGCTGTAGATAAGTAATTGGGGTGATGTTTTACGTTCCAAGAAGGTCGGTGGGTAAAACATTGTCCAGGGACCATGAGACTCTATAGAAGACATCGTAAATAAGGAAAATATGATGAATTACTGGGGGAATACTGCGGGAACTATTGCATCAAATTTAGGGACTTCACTAACGAAAACTTCATGCAGACGCGTGAAGGAAAAGTGAGGAACTCATAAGTGTAAATGTAGAAAATGCTAGTTATCAATGTTTCCGTTCAAAGGCACAATAAAAATATCTTGTTCCGTGATTTGAGTTATCCATTCCCAAGTGCTCTGTAATTGGACAAAACTATTAACGTATAAGCAGAAAAGGATTCCAATTTTTTCTATTTCAATAAAAAAACGAAATCAGTTGCAAAATCTCGTAAAACATTCACAAAAAAATCTGCACTATCTGATTCTGGACACGAAATAACAGATTGAATCAAAGAGTAAATGCTGATATTTATGAAGCCATGTTATGCAATGTAATCGAAAAAAACTGCAGCAAGGAGCTGCGCTAATAAATATATTGAACATTCAGTTCTTTTACACGCAAACAAAATTTCAGTTATGACTGAGTATGCTGCTATGATGCTACGGGAAGAGATAGATGAGGGAGAGAGTAAGAGAGAGGGAGATAGAGAGGGAGGCAGAGGGAGAGAGAGAGAGGGAGACAGAGGGAGAGAGAGGGAGACAGTGGGAGAGAGGGAGAGAGAGGGAGAGGGAGAGATGTGAATAGCACTAGCACTTGGATTCCATACGGCCCAGTTGGCTACCATGTGTCACTTCACTCACAGTTCTCCAAAACCTTTCTCTCTCCCTCCATCTCTCTCTTTCTCTCTTTCTCTCTCTCTCTCTCTCTCTCTCTCCCTTACCTCTCCCTCCATCATCTCTCTCCCTCCAATGACTCATGTCTCTTTCATTTGCTTATTTCCATTTTCTTTATCCTTTCAAATCTTTCTTTGACAGGTTTTCTTGTTTCCAATTTTAAATAGATGAAACAGATTGACACACTGTTGATTTTCTTCTCTCTTCCTCCACCCCTCCCGCCCCGCTGCGCACATGCCGGCGCGCCACCGAGCCCCGGTCCCCGCGCCCCTCCCCGCCGCGCCGCCCACCCGTGCCGGGGAGGCGATAGCGCATTCGGTTCGCGGAAGTGGGCGACCGTTGCGAAGCCCGCCCCCCCTCCCCGCTCGGATGCTGTGCGGCGGCTGGCAACCGTCGTCGACGTGCGGCTGCGCGCGACCTCGAGCCTCCGGCCGTTGGCTCTGCAGCCGCAGGCGGCAGCCACTGCCTCCTGCACCAGCCTGCGCGTTTGTCGCCGTCGCCCAGCGGGCTCTCGTCGTTGCGCTCTGGTTCAGCTTTGCCCACCCTCCTCGAGCATTCGCTTCTATTGTTCTTTTTATTGTTTTAATTTCATTGCTTACTTATCATAATCCTCATAATAATAATAGTAAAAATTATTATGATAATTATTATTATTATGATTATTATTATTATTATTATTATTATTATTATTATTATTATTATTATTATTATTGTTGTTTCCTTTTTGTGATTGATTACATCACATGAATCACAGTCTGGGCGCTTCAACTGTTAAGGTCATGAGTACAGTGTAATGCATGAGGTGGCGGTGATATTCCCGCTGAATGGGGAGATTCGGCGCCGAACTACCATGGGCTTACGGGATTTACTTTCTACTCTATCTGATATCTCCCACTAGCGAGGCACCGCCCCAGCCGGGACAACCTTTATACTCCCGACCGGTCTTCCATGTATGGTAGTGTAGTGTGTATGTGTGTGTGTCTTAGGAGTGAGGATAGTGCACGGAAGGGAAAAGAAAGATCGCGCGCTGTCCGTAGCCCGTTTGATAGGGCTCTGCTCCGGCATTCGCCTGGTATTGATCGGAGAAACCACGGAAAACTACCGATTAGAGCAGCCGGTCGCTAGAATTATTCTCCAGGCAGCGACTCAATTCGACCCAGCTATCTAATTAGTGGTGTTTCCTTTTTTGTGGGCAGCACATCAGGCTTACAATAATCTCGTTTCAAAGTATCCTGTCTCTACTTTGCGATATCGGAATTGCCTTCGTATTGCCTATGCCCCAATTGCTAAGAGCACCGTCTCTTCCCCTCGCATCTTTCCTTCCGTATCGCAACTTCAATTCCGCAGCAAATGTCACAGCCTGTCGGGATCTTCGATACACACTTGCCCCCACCACCTCTCCTCTGACTCCAGTTATTCCACTTACTTAACCATTAAATGAGCATCATTTATTCTTCTAGTATACAATTCCCTTACACCCACAATATTCCCTCTGATACCGTTTCACCACTCTCACCCGCTTCTATGGTGCTCATAGGCAGAGCTCTTGTTGTGTATGGAATAGTCGAGGGGGTTTCAAACTGTGCTTCACGGCTTACAGGGGCGTCGCAGTCATATGCTAGGGGCGTTGCGATGATTTATTGGAAGTGATGTAGATGTGAAATACTTTAATCCTTGTGTCATTTTTGTATATTATCATATTATATATTACTTGTAACGTATAGGATTTGTTTTACTAATTAATTGTAGATTAATCCAACCTGGCAAGTCCTTTACCAATCAGTTACTCATTTGTGTTGAATATTTAGTAGGCCTATATTAACCCTTACGTATATTTGAAACTTATTGTCGCCAGGGGAGCTGCGGAAAGTACGGGTAAAGGGAGCCGGGGACGAAAAAAGTTTGAAAAACCCTGGTATAGTCAATTTGTCCTTTGTCACTGTCCTATTTCCATCTCCCGCCGCTGCTGTTGCCATCCCTAGCCACGCTTCTTAATCTCTAACCCCCTCCTCATCCATATTCATGTTTCCATCACATTCGCATTTCAACACATACCTTCATCCTCATCCCTCTCCCTTCTGCGATCCTATCCCAATACCATTCTTCATTCTCTTCTCCACCTCCTTCCTTGCTCCGGTTCTCATCTTCGTTTTCCTCCCCATTCCTGAACTCCCCGCTATCCCAGGCTCCCGTGCCCTCACCCTATCCCCGATCCCGTCTCCATCTTCGTCCTCGTCTTCAATTCAATTCAATGATGCCTTATTTAAATATAGTAACTTGTGACTAATCATCACCTATCCGCGTTTATCTAGCAGGGAGCTTTGTTACGACTTTATTTTAGGTATCGAAGTTCCTGATTGGACAACCGCGTCCAGCTGACCTGTCACACGTCACTATATTTAAATCGGACAATAAGTGAAAATCGGACAATACATGGAAGAGCGCAGACCATTGGGTTTTTTCTTCTGCGTGTCACGTCACGCCCACGTCCTTGGCTCCATCGCCGTTCCCAGTCCTCACCTTTCTCATCGTCATCGTCTCCCATTCTCTCGCCACCACCCGCGCCACCTCCGCCACAAAATTTAAACCAACGGCAACGGCGCGGCGCGGCGGCCCCGTCTGTCTCCAAGAGGCGGTGGTGGCGGCGGCGGCTGCGGCGGCGGCGGCGGCGGCGGAGGCAACGGCGCCGCCGCCGCCGCCGCCGCCGCCGCAGCTTCCGCCGCAGGGTGGCAGGGAGGCGCGATAGCCGGGGGCTGCGATAAGCGCACAAGCGAACCATTTATTCAGCAGAGGGCAGAGCGGCGTTGCGCAACTGACAGGCGACGGCTCCGCTCGGTGCGGCCGAAGGCATTTCGAGTTGTACGTCGGTTGGCGCAAACATAGAAACGAAAGGCGCTGAAATGGAAACGATGGCGTTAACAATACGCGTCAGCGGTTTTTATCACAAATTCTCGAATGTAAGGTGAAAGCGTGAAGAACGTAGTCGAATTTCGTTTATTTGAATAAACGTTGCCAACGAGTAACATGAGTAGGTCAGACGAAAAAAAGTATAGTTAAATCCGAAGAATTTTTTGTCGCTCTAGCCTATCTATCATTCGAAATATCAAAGGCGTAGCTTTTTCACTGTAAGGTTAAAGAAAGAATCACCAGCCTCAACAGAGGCTAGTAAGTGGAAGCTCCACCTGAACTCGTCCGATTTCTTTCACTTTGTAATATAGCAACGGTAGCTCGAAAAGAAACGCAGCAAAATGACTTATTTTTGTAACAATACAACTGGTGAAAAATTTAATTAAATGTTTCCCTTTTGTATACGTTAAAAATTAAACGGTACCTAATAAAGGAAAGTCGCTAAGAAAAAATTAAACGGTATCTAATCGAATCCTGACGGTGGCGGATTTTTGACACTAGCTGGATAGCTATAGTTCCAATTTTCTAGTCACTCATTTCCAACGACGAATCAAATAAGAAAGAAATAGAAGGATAATTCTAGGCTAAATAGCAATGGGGAAGCTAAAGAGGGTAATGAAAGGCTCAGGAATATCCATGAACACAAAAATCAGAACGATACAGACGACGGTATTCCCTGTAGTGCTCTGTGGATGCGAAAGTTCAACCCTGAATAAAAGTCACAAAAAAGACTAGATACCTTTGAGCTTTGGGCTAGAGGAGAATGTTAAAGGTGTCCTGGACAGAAAAGGGAATTAATTTATGGAGAATAAATCAGGGAAAATCCAGACACTCCTTAGAGGCAATAGCCACAAAATTTAAAATGAAGTACTTCGGACGTATGACTCACTGGAAAACGACTTTATGTTGACACAGACTTGTGTAAAAAAGAAAAGGAGAACAGAATTCACGATGGATCAAAGAAATAATGGCAACGCTGGGAACGAGTTGAACAGATATTTTACGCAACACTCAAAACAGAAAGGTGTGGAAAGATGCAGTCAACCAAGCGATAAGGAACAGAAAGAGACAGATGAATAAGGGATGGCAAGATCCTGACCTTCTTGCTATGAAAATCCTGAGGATTCCGGGGATCGTGCGCGACCTGAAGAGATAGTCAGCCAGGTCGCTAGTATCTCATTAAATCGCTATCTTTCAAAATAACCGCTGTCTGGAGTAGTCTAGTGGCTGCTTTAAGAGGTAGTTTTCTGTGGTTTCTCCAATCAGTACCTGGCGAATGCCGGAGCAGAACCCTAACAAACTGACCCAAGGACCACGCGCGACCATTCCTTCGTCTTCCTTCCCTATCCTCACCCCTTACTTACACACTCACTCTCACTCTCACTCTCATTCACTACCCTACCACACACGCCGGGAGGCCAGACGGGAGTTGAGAGCTTGTCCCGGCTAGGTCGTAGCCCCACTGTGGGAATTATGGGAAAAACGTTGAAGAGGAAATTCTCCGCATGCCGACCTTTAAATCGGCGCCAAATCTCACCTGATGGAGGAGGAAAACCGGCATCTCCTGGAATTCTGCAACGTTTCGAAACTTATCTGGCATCATTTTTAAAGCTAGAGATATTTTTCTTAATGCTCTCTACTACGTACTATGTAATTAGAGATCTTCCAATGATTTCATGTACAATTTGTTCAAAATCCGAACAATTTTCGCTTAATTTTGAGTCAAAATATGGCGCTTTTTTAAACTTCTTAAACAATATTTTCTCAAAATATGCCACAATTTTTTTTATTCTTCTTTTCCTTTTTCTTTTTGTAAGAATAGAGCACAATACATTGAATCACATGACAAGTGCCATTTTCATTACATTTGAATTTTCAAAAATCAATATTTTTTATTTTTCGAATCGTTCGCGCTTTGTTTGGTGGTGTATTTAAAGAGATGGCTGAAGAATAAGTTGGATTCAACTCGAACGCAAGAATTAGAACGATCTTTCTTTTGACCCCTAAACCTCTTCGACTATAACAGATACGAAGGGATTGATGGATGAATGATACAATGATAGATAATGGGAGCAATGATGGAATGAGAGGCAGGAGAAACGGGCGAACCCCGAGCCAACCGCGAAGTCGTTCTAAGCATCACAAATTCAACATGGATCGATCGAGATTTGAATCCGGTTATCAAGAAGGGTTGTAAAGAAGGGAAGGAAAATGTGAGTTATAAGTTTAGTACACCACCTCAAAAGCGAAGAACTTACCCGCTGAGAGGTCTGTGACAGGGGTGTATTAAGCAAAAGCATACTGAGTGTAAGAATGTGTTTGGAGACATCTCACAATAGTGGGCTTCAATATTTTTTAAAGAAAATTGTCGTTCATAAAATGAATAATATTCATAAAATATTTGAAAATAATTTTAGCCTATTAATGATTTAATGTATAATCAATAAAAACGTGTATTTATCTCAGATACTGCAATGTTTTTTAATATTTTCACAAAAATACGTATAAAATTATTTAAACTACTTTCTTTTATAAATTGCTTTTAATTTTGTAACAACATTTTAAATTGGAAATGGTATTAGTTTTATTTTCGTATTCATTCTGCTTAACTCTGTCTTCAATATTTCAATATTTCTTAGGGGTCCCCCATCCTTTCGTCAGCTTAGAGCCTCCAGGCCTGCCTGTGAGGAAGATCAGGGCTCGACCCGCGCCGACCCGCTGAGGGGGGGGGGCAGATGGCAGTGGGCGGCTGAGCCTTTGTATCAATGAATGGGCTTTTTACGCCGCTCTTTCTTCCTCCGGGTCGGTGATACCAAGAATTATATCATAGTCGTAATTTATTCTTCCTTCAGAGCGAAGGGAAAAACGTCTCGCAGCGATATGAGTCTTAATATAGATGCAGCTCGTTTGCGCATCGTCATCTAGTTGAGGGAGGCCCATCGTTGCAATGGCCTCAAGGCACCGCTACTTAATTCCGGTATTCCAAGGCGTTGGGTACTCAGAACGAGAAATTCGGAACATTCAAACAAAGAAAAATATTTAGGAAAAGCTTAATTTGTAACTAAAAGCAAATATTAAAAAAAATTCTTACTTTAAATTAAACTCCATCGATATTTTCTTCAACCAAACTACTGGCTTGTGATTTTACTTCATGGTTTTCCAGCCGCATTTCCAATTCCATTTCATGCAAAACTCCCAAGCAATAAGGAAAGAGGAAAGGAGGGTGATCTCCTCGAGATCATAGTCCTCAGCAAAAGGGAGAATTGGCACATTATATTTCACAGAGCACAAATCTCTAAAATTCATCAAAGAAAAATTTTGGTAACAGCTTTTTCAGATGACGAGGGTATTCATTTAAATCTAATGTAACAAGTACATAAGACCATAGTACAGTATAGAAGAAATAGTACATTTAGTTACAACAATGATACGCTACAGACGCCCGTCATTTTGTGGCAGTTTCAAAGGCGGCGTTTCTCTTAAAAGGTGAGTGGGCTATCGGTCATCCACTTGGAACAGTAACAAAAAAACTACATACTATTGTTTTCAGGTAAAAATAAATTTAAAATATTTTTAATTAATAAAAATTGATTCTATTCTAAAAATAGTATTTTTTTTCTCGAGAATGAAGCATCTTTACAAAACATTTCTCTGCTCTATGCCTCCGACTAGGTATCTGCGGCTAATTCCATACGGATTTTTTGAAACTATTTATATTACATAGGTAATGGCCTTGAGCCACCCCATAATTCTATTCCTTCTGCTGATTCTCACCTCTAACATTATTTATTTGAATATACTTATCTATTTGAATATACTTATCTATTTGAATATACTTATCTATTTGAATATACTTATTTATTTGTACACTTATTTATTTATTTATTTAGTAAGTATTTGGCATTTCAATGTCTGATTAATCAGTCTTTTGCCAGCTAGCGGTGTTCCCAGGCCAGGGATCTGTCTTTTTTTATTATCCATGCCTGGGGGTAAGGGAGACTGGCGAGCATGACGTATTCCTATCACCGTACCTAGCTTACGTGACCAGCTTGAGCTTTTTCTTCCGTGACACAGCTATAGAAACTAAACCGATTGTATTAGAAACCTACAACTTTTTGCCCCCACCGGGAGTCGAACCCCGGATCGCACCACGGAAAGCTAGCACGCTGTCGTGTTGAGCCAGCCGAGGGGATTATTTATTTACTTTAATTTAATATTCCGTTCGTAAGTGAAAGCGAACTTTCAGCCGAATGTTATAAAATAGTGCAATTGTGATGTGTTTCTGCCCGCAGGCCGGCGCGCCCACCTTCAAGGTGCTGCACCTGTCGGACACGCACTTCGACCCGTACTACCACGAGGGCGCCAACGCCGACTGCAACGAGCCGCTGTGCTGCCGCCTCACCAACGGGCTGGCGCAGACGGCCAAGCAGGCGGCGGGGCGCTGGGGCGACTACCGCAAGTGCGACACCCCCAAGCGCACCGTCGACAACATGCTGCAGCACATCACCGCCACGCACCCGGTGAGGCCAGCGGCTAGGCGGCACAAAGCCCTCTGCGCAATGCCCTCTCGAAAGTTAGTTTTTAGCACATTGAAAGCTAGGGTTGCCAACAATGCTCATGTAAAAGTGAGGACACTCGAGTTGACAAAAAAAAATATAAATAAAAAAATAAAATAAAAAATCAACACATTTCTTTTTATAAATAATTAATTTAGACTAACTTCCGCTCTATTTCTTTCTTCTCTACGTTTGCGATTTAAGTGAAAAGATGCGTTCACAAAATGCAAAAGATGATCTGAGAGTCTCCTTTTTAGTTTAGTTCCTAGACCGAGACATCATGCAAGCGTGTATCATGTGCATATGGTAGGGTTCACAAAAAGGATGCTTTTTTCTGTTCTAAATTAAACAATAAACGAGACAACGCAGCAGATATTTTTCGTGTGATAAAATAAATGACAACAAATGTTAAAAATGTATTAAAAGCAGGGTTTTTAAATACAAAGAAGGAAGATGACATACGTCAATGTAGAGTGCTTGGCAACCCTACTGAAAGCGTTACGAGTAGGATAAAGTGTGCTGGGGATGGCCTCTTTCATTCTCATGTCCATTGCTGGAAAAGTACATATTACAATGATCCCGGTAGAATCACAATTAATCCATTTCTAGGTTCCTCATTAATGATTTCCACAGTTTGATATGTTGACGTTAAGGAATTCAAATCAAGAAAATTGAAAAAGAAAACTTTACCAAACAGAATTCTCGGGCTTTATTCATGACGGACTGACAAAATGAAAGTTAACTTCGTTTTACCGTTCAATTCGGCGATTCGTCTTCTCACCCTGGAGTTTTGACCCTCTTCTCCCTCGAAAGAATTGAGAATTCGCAGTCTGTGGCCGAAAACGCTCCATTTTTTTCTTTATTTTTTCTCGAAGCACGTATATAAAAAAGGGCGTAGATTTCATTTTAGTTGAAATCTTTGAATTTTCGAAAATTGTAAAAATTACAAATAATAATAAATGTACGGTTGTAGCATTACTAGTTTCTTTATGGATCTTTAACAACAAATTAGTCCTTTATTTTCAATGTAGAATATTCACAGAATATAATATTTATTCATTACATTTCGCAGAAACCCTTTTTGGAAGTAAATCCATAAAGTTTCTTATCCCCAAAAGAAAATCGAGTTTTGAATTCATATATTATATTCAAATTCTTTTTAATATTTATGAATTAAAATTGTTGCGTGACACAGAGGACCTTTTTTGGACGAAGTCAAAATACATTATCAATGTGACGAAACGTATCACGCAAAACTGTACTTGGGTACCAATTAGAATATTTTATTACAAACGAAAATTTAATTCACAGAGAAAAATAGAATAATTATAAAATCTAACAATAGTAAATTATTTGTTAAAGTAAGATAACATTCAATGAAAAATGTGATTCATTGAGCCTACTTACTAGCTACCTGTGCCATACGGAAGCGAGAGCAGAAGAGGGTACGTTACGATTGACGATAAGGACCTTTACGAGTCCATAATTCAGCTATTAATCGGTTCTCCGAAGGGCGCGATAACGTGATAAGAAATGAACCTCAATTCAAACAGAGAAGATTTCGAAGAGAGGTTGGGCTTATAAATCTTTCCGTGTATGATTCGGTGAATCAAGTACGAGTATAATCAAGTTCATGACCAGTGTTTATTGTAGTCTTTGACAGTAAATTACTCAACACCTAAGAGATAATTGTAATTTGATTATTCAAATTTATAGATAATTATAGTGCTATAAAGAATACGATCAGGAGTTACCTAATAATCTGTCACGATTTTTACCTTTCCCATTGCACCCAACCGTATAGAGAATTTTAATAAAATCAATATGTCAAAATAGATGTTACTTTTGGGGTGTTGCAAATTTAAAACGTGAGTTAATTTTATGGAATAGGATACTTTATGTGAATTGTTTATTACAATTTCAAAATATTCTAAAAAATTACTTCAGATTTTTTCTTTAAATATCTTGTTTAACTGGATCAAAACACGCCTATAAATATGATCGAAGTTCGGTTTCCACTGAAATCTCTGAATTTTGGAAAGTTTCATGAAATGAAAAACTATAACGCTATTATTGAATCTAAAGATTTTTTTCTTAAAACAAAGGATTTGTCAAAATTATAACTTAAAATTTTTTCGTGTACAATTTGTTACCAAACTATTAGTAGGTTTCACCTCAATTTGAATTAAATGTGTCTATTTTCAAACAAACAATAAACAAGTTTTTTCTCAAAACGTTCCCCATTTTTTACTTTATACTTATGATACGGGTAGAAAACAATGCTCTAAGCATCGGATTCTAGAGCCGTTTTCATTAAACTCTTAATTTTCAAAAAGTTTACAAAAACTTACACAACTTTTTTCTTTTCTCGGGGTTAGGGAGAACGTGGGAAGAAAGGTATTACATTTGTTTTTATCAAAACCAAATGAAAAACGAAAATGTCAATTTACAGGAATGTAAAACACATTAAATATAAAAAGCAGGTAATCGTAAAAAATAATTGCAACTGTACATTTAACCTTTTTTGTTTGTAATAGGTTAATACAGTAAACAAATTACTAATAAAATGAATTGAAATTTAATTTAGCCTTTCGCTTTGGGTCTTTGAGTTCTTTGATTTTTCTTTTTTATACATCGCACTTTTTATGAAATAAAGTGTTGTGAATACATGTAAATGAAAGGAATATTTGATTTTTTTTATGTTTTAGAGCTTTTTTATATTTTTACTTTTTTAAATGACATTTGTATATAACTCTTCCCCCCCCCCCCCGCGTGCTCGTGGGCTTCCCTGCTTGTAGTCGCGCAATGCTCTTCCCTTCCCCTGGCGTGGCGTGACGGTGGCCCTTCTGCCCTCAGGACATCGACTACATCCTGTGGACGGGGGACCTGCCGCCGCACGACGTGTGGAACCAGACGCGCGAGGAGAACATCGCCGTGCTGAAGGAGACGGTGGCGCAGCTGGGCAAGGCCTTCCCGGGCGTGCCCATCTTCCCCGCGCTCGGCAACCACGAGAGCGCGCCCGTCAACAGGTGAGCATCTCGCCTCACGAGGAAGAGCCCTTTTCACTTTTAACGATCAACACCAGGGTGCGAATTGACAGAGGGAATAAAGTGGATAGCCTCTCTCCACTTCATAGTCCGTTCCTAAATATAACACAATCATTATCTGCGCGTCTCGTTTCTGCTTCCTCACATTTTTACCCCCCCCCCAAAAAAGGAATCAAAAAGAAGGAATTTGGAAAAGAACTTTCTTAAGAGCATTCTCGCGTCAGAATCTTTTCGATCGTGCGATCCAGCGAAGATCGTTTTATTTTACTCGTCAATTTGTCGTAATCCCCTTCCCCCTGGAATTTTCAACATCCTCTTAGAGAAAATTGTCAATTGGTTCTTGTTCCACACTCAAGTGTACGTGTACTAATGGCAGACAGTCCTTAGAAGTAGTCTCCTAAAGACTACACCATTCTGGAATAATGAAGTGAAATAGTGGAATTTTCGTTGGGAAATGAACGGAAGAGTATCGATTAGACGTATAAAACATGACTAATATTTTTATATTTCTCATTACCCAACGTTCTTCTCCGATAAAAAAGGTCTTATTATAACATAAATAAATGATAGCCAAATTCCAAACGACCACATTTCTATTATAATTTGTGACCAAATCATAACACTTTGTGTTCTCCTTAATACACTATCGCTCTTAAATAGAAACAATTTATTTCAAATTAGTTCATTATCTTGGTTTGCCTCCACCCGGCAAGTAGGCCATAAACAGCTATGATGGGCCATCTCGTGTGACGACAGTTACAGAACGCATTTGAAAGTTTGGGAGCGGCGACACACACTGGAGAAATATTCAACGCACACGTGAGCCATCCCTGGCACACACTTCCCTACACGTCGGTGAAATTCTACACGTCCAAATAAGGTAGACCACAGTGTGAACAAACTCAGTTCAAGTTTTTCTATTTAAACGGTTGGGGATGATAGCATTACTCATGCCCTACAATTTGCACATGAAAGAGTGCTGGAGAGAAGCATTACTCTCCACTGCCAATCGGCAGAATTTACGTAAAACCACCAAACGATTTGAAAAATCTAATCGATGATCACAAAACCAATTAACATTTAACTCGGTCTTAAAATAGGTTCGGGAATCTGCTTGCTTAAGAATATTAATTGGAATTGTTGTTTCAAATAACAATAGTTTCTTGTTCGACCCATGAGAACATTCCGCACTTTATAAATAACTGGTAAATAGCTTCATTCTGGAAGCAAACTTCGAAATTCCAAGCCCTGAACTGATCTGTGTATGAACTGCTGAACTTCAGCATGAAGACTTGGGGGGGGGAGTGTTTGTGTGTGTAAACAGTCTAATAATTCAAAGTGGTTATTAACAAACAGATACACTTCGACTCGCGTGATTACATTACTCAGAACCAAGCGGTCCATTTAATTTGACACAGATTTCGAGCTTCCTTGGGTTTCTGGCATTCCTTTCTACGGAGTGGAGTGCTCAGAAGCTAAACCTCCAAAAATGTGATGAAAAATCCGAAAAGTTTTCCAGATTACGGCCTAAGAAACAATTATTGGTCTCCTCTCCCGGGCCTGACAACTGTGTTAACGGGCTAGAACGCTCTGTTTGTGAATTGTGCAAGGCGGAGCAGCGTGACGTATGTTGCGCATTCACTTGCCTCAGCTGACTTCCTTATCGATCAATCTACAAAATTATTCATTTTGCGACTTAATTCGGTTAGTTGTACCTTGACGATAACTTTCTCTCCAGCAGTAGCACTTGTAAGAAAGTTTTTAGCGTCGTTCAAACCCGTCATCTTTCATTAGCGTATTCTACAGAGAGAAGATTATTCGAAAGAAATAGTATTAGAGAGAACGTAGCGTATCCTCAAAATACACCAATCACACGCTAATACAGTGGGAGAGAAATCCACAGTTTTAGTGCCATCTAAAAGATAAAACAGCATAATATTTTATCACGAGGCTTTCTCGAGAGAGAATCTTCAATCCTACAAGAAATATAATAGTAGTTATGTGGCGATCTCTGTCGTTCAATTACTTTTTATTGCGGAAAAATTGGGTTTAGCTTGATGTTGGTGCGTTGGTGAAGAGTAGTGGAAACAGAAATAATGGAAACGCTGATATTATCATTGGAAAAAACAACACATTTTCTCTGATGTACTCGATAACTTAAAAATTATCATATTCTCTTAGTAATTCCTTGTCAAATCCACGAAATAACTACCAGAACACCAGAAATTCTTGAATGAAGTCATAGTCGTGAACGTTCAAAGGCAGATAACGTTAGCCCGCCATTCACAAGGGTTTTCGAAGATAAGGCAAGAACCACACAATACGCAAACATCACGCCATGCCCTCTTCGCTCTCCTGCAGCTCTCATCCCTAATCTCGCTGAGTAAACTGAATAATAGAAAATGAAAGACTCTCACGGTGCTTGTGAAATTCAAAGGTTATTCAGTTTAAAACGGTTTCCTTTCAGGTGCCAGACAACCAAGTCGCAATCTCTCTTCTATACATACGAGATAACAAGTACTTAAAATATCTTAGGAACAGTCTGGGAGCTTCTTTCTCTTTTTGGAATTTTTTAAAGCTTCTTTTAGTTTCTTTTAAGTGATTAAGCAATCATCAAATTCAACCACAAGTATATTTTCTTTTTGTCTTCTCCTCGGGCTCGGCCGTTATTTTAATCTACACTTTTTGAACTTCAGCTTTGATTGCAGTACAAAGAAATGAAGCGAGATGAAAACTTGTGACTGACTTGTCTAACTATTGCAGGAAAAACTCGACTAATATTTAAACAAAATTCTTATTTTAAGTTGCAATATTCAACCTTTCATCTGTTCCACCGCGATTTTCAAATTATTTCAGTAAGAGTTAATTTGCTCACTAGAAGATTGCGTGTGCTATGTGATCGCCAGAATAACTTCTAAAAATTATTTTTCTGATTATTTCACTCTTATGGGGAGTGTCCAACGGTAAGAAGTAATTGATTCAAACTTCAACCAAACTTAGATCCCTATCAGCAAAAAAATTACCAAATTTTCTCGTCATTGTAATTCACGCTACTTGCATCTGTTTTTTTCTTTCTTCTTTCATTGGTCACATAAGTATTTTTGTGAATGCGGATACTGTACTGTTCCATGAAAACAAACACTAAGAATTAAAGAAATATGGGACCTTTTGGATTAATATTTCACCTGCAATAATAGACGGGAAAATAAGCAATTCAGAACCCGAAAAGAGTTCTAAAAAACAATGAAAGCATTTGGAACAGTTTCAGCAGTTCATCAGAAACATCAAATGAAGAACTTCCCGACTCTTAGATTTATCGACAACTTCCTATGCACACATGCAACACCCTTGAGAGCATATTTCGTTCTACTCATTCTGACCTATGCATGCTCTTCTGAAACACCAGAATTGTTGAATAGAATAGAAGTTGAATGTGATTGTGATTAATAGGGCTGTGATTTATATGAATTTGCATATTTTTTCTGTTAACTAAAATATCCCGTTTCGACAAATTGTAAACGTTTTGAGGCATTTAGAATCAATTTAAGCTATTTTTATTTCACATATTTTCGTATATATCACCATAATTGCATATTTGTGCATATTTGGGCCACATTTGCATTTTTTTCTTGCATATTAACTCCTCATCCGCGAAAAGAAGCCCAGCAGTTACAGTTCCGTCAGCGTGTAAGCGGCTCTGACTTCTCTCGCCACGTGCTATGTGATCACTAGATTTTATTATAATTGAAAGGAAGTCATATTTTTGTTGCAATGCCTATATTTTTTTATTTTGTGAAATGTACATTAACTGCATCTCCCATTATTTCCCTAAGAAATGAGTTTTCTTCAAAATTAAGCCTTTGAATTAAGGTTTGTCGCTTGTAACAATTTATATGATTTCTGTATCTTTTTTGCTGTAAACGTGTTTTCCACATTACAGTCATTTACTCTTACACTTACACATTACATTACACTATTTTGCTCATTTTCCTTTTTTAATTGCATATATTACCAAGTATATTTACATATACAGTATATGTGCATGTTTCGCTGCTTCTGTTGCATATAAATCACAGCCCTAGTGATTAAGAAGGTACACTTTTAGTTCGCTGCACCGGCAACGAGGATCGAATGTGGTCCAAGGCCGCTCCCTTTCGCTTTGCGAAAGTGCGAAGAGCAGTTTCGACGGAGGTCATGGTGGAGGCGAGCTGCTTTTCCACTGAGCGGAGAACACAAGCTTTGCCGTCAACAGACGAATACAATTGTATTCTGTAGATCAGTAAACTCAGATTTTACAAAAACGTATCTAAAACACACCATCTTTTTTTATATCATATTCCTACACTTGCCTACAGAACTTGCAATACACACACTATCGGCGTTTTCATCAACCAGAATTGCCCGAAAATGCCCTGAATGAGAAATAGAAGATAAGATACATTGTGATAGAGATACGTTGGGACTTGAGAATTTCACTCTGAGTCTGACGACGTACGAGACCAGCTAATGTCTTGACGAGGTCCTGCTAAAATATAATTATTTCATCAACTATTTTTACTTATGTAAAAACATTTTAACACATGTGAAAAATATTTTATCACAACGTGATTTTTTAGTAGAGTTTTAAGGAAACACTTAGAGATCCTTAGGAAAGCAGAATAGATCATAGTACTGTACTATAAAATAAAATAAAAAGTTATAGTATTTCATTAAAATTTGAACCAATTTCATTAAAATAATAATCTTAAACATCATGGTTTATATAAAATTGATTTATTGAGCTGTTTCAAAAGGATTAGATTTGAAGAAAATCCGGGCATATCCGGGCATTTTGCTCGAACTAAAATATAATTAAATTAACAACAATAATATTAGCAGTGACAATTATGTTAATTACAATTATATTAATTATTGTAGGAATAAAATATTATCAACAATAAGCCTAATATTTTCAGCGAAAGTACAATTGCCAAGTGATGGAGAAGAAAACATTTCAGCTTCGGCCCTCCAAGCCCCGCCCCTCCTTTGCAACACGCCAGAATTTGTATTCGCCCACGCGCAGTCTGCGCCCTATCTCTTCCAGCGCCTTTGTGCGGCCTGCATCGCGTCGCGTCGGATTGATTCATTGATTGATTGAGTGAGTGAGCGTTAGTGATTCCGGACGCATAAACTACTTAGGTCATTAGTCCCGTAAGTGTAGTGCATGCTTTTCATCGGGAGGTGGCGGGTGATCTTCCCTCACTGGATGGCGAGATCCGGCGCCGACCTACCGTCGACTAGCGGGGCTTTCCCCAACCAGGTATCTCCCACCAGTGGGCACCGCCTCAGCCGGGACAAATTCTAAGACCCCGACCGGTCTCCCGGCATGTGTGTAGTTTAGTGCATGTTAGTGTGTGTGTGTAAGGGGTGAGGATAGGACAAGGAAGAGGAAGGAAAGATCACGCGCGGTCCGTGGCTAGTTTGTTAGGGTACTGCACCGGTATTCTCTGGTATTGATCGAAAAAAAAAAAACACGGAAAACTGCCGATCAGAGCAGCCGGCCGGTAGAATTATCCTCGAGACAGCGACTGATTTCGACCTAACTAAAAAGCTAGTGTCGAAAATCGTGCCGCCGTCGGGACTCGAACCTAGGACCTCCCGGTCAGAGGCGCTGAGATACCGCTCCCGGTATACGTCGCGTCGGGTGGCGCGGAGGCGAGCGAAGGCGCGTGGCGGGGCGGCTCCGCGCGCGCACCCCGGATGCGGGCGGGCCACGTGACACGGAGAGAGGGCGGCTGCGCGGGGGGTGACGAATCGAGGTGACCGCATAAGACACCGCACCGTCTCTCCTCTCCCCGGGGGCTGACTCACCGCCCGAACAGCGCGCGCGCCCGCGCCCGCGAAGCGGGTCAGCCAGCGCAGCCTCCGGAATGCGCCGCCCGTTTCCTTTCCGGCCTCCTGCCCCAAGGCCGCCGCAGCCACCTCCCGTCCCGGAAGTCCGCGCCGCCGTTCGCGAGATAAGCGATGGGCTGCGCGCCACCTGCAGTGCTGCAGGGCGTCTGTGCGACAATCTACGCCTGGCCGAGAGGAGGCACGTGGGCCGTGCGCCCAGATCCCTCCCGGGTCATTGTTTCTCGTTCCTACGATCCAAAGAGATGACGCATCTTCGATGATGATGATGATGATGATGATGATGATATTGTAGATAGATGGCTCGTTTCAAGTAGTTTTGGACCATAAAGGATCAATCTTACGAGAATGCCAGGATTTAAGACATTTGTATTTTATATATTTATTTTCAGCTTTACGTTTCCCTCATTTAGTACGTGCCTTTTCAAAAGCAATATAGAGCTAGGATCAACAGGAAGAAATACAAATATTCCAATAAATAATATTAATAATAATAAATTGTCATAATGATGATAATAATAACAACAACATAATTGACATCGTCGTTTAAATTCATCATTGAATTTTCATTTTTGTACAAATGAATGCAAAATGTTGTAACTTGCACCCTCCCGTAATGAGCTGTTTCATCGAAACATCTTTTAGCCTTTTCGTCAAAATTAGCTTGATTTATGTAAATTTGTAACTTCACTGTGTAATAAGGATATAAATAATGATTATTCAATGTTTATTATTTCTTAATGATTAATTATTATAATTAGCTAAATATTATTTTCAGATATCAATCAAGTAATGACATAGTGACATAAAGTAAATACTGACTTTTAATGACTGACCTCTAAAGCAAAATGAGCATATCAGTTTCTTGATTTATTAATTTTTAATGTTGATGTTTTATTGTTGAAATCAAATTAGAAAATTGGACTCTCGTTTCTTATTGTACCAATTCTAATGAAATTTGATCCTATTTCATTACTCGCAGATCTGCCTCACACCCACAACATTGTAAATGCTGATTTTCTCTCAAATGCACTTGATTATAACATTTCTTCACTTATGAAATTCTCGCGCATGCTCTGAAAAGACGTGGCAGTGCGAGCCTGAAAGTATACTAGAGCATGTAATAAAAAGTGCCAATAGTTGCTCATGAAGGATGTTGACGTGACAAGGGGAACGAGTGCACGTGTAACAATCTCTTTCTCGAGAGTGCACGACATTCACATAAGTATGACCTGGATACTTTCAAGTGTTTCTTTGCATTTCACACACCTAGGTTTTCCTTTTCATGATCACATCAGATATTTCTGGAATTACGTCCATCAAGTAATGTCCCTCTCTCAAATGTAATTAAATTGATCTTTCGCAAATAACCGTCAACCATCCTTTATACGATTTAGTACTTCATTCCGCAGTAGCTAACATCATTTTGCGTCTCCAAGAAACGTGGTCTAATCACAATCCCAAGTATGAGATGAACAAATTTGATTCTCCCTACATTGTGTCGCAACACCGTTCTTTATCTTGAGCCGCGTTGTTCATTGCTATATTTATTTATCGCCGTTCATCATTTCTACGTATAAACTGTTACACCCAAAGAAGCATAGAAAAACAAGTTTTTTACTTGCAGTAATACATTACTGTACGACACTTTGTTTTTTAGTGAATACCCTGGAATTTCTGAGGCCACTTTTCGTCTCTACTGGACTCATAGTCAGTAGGGAATCATCACTGAAACGCTCTCCGTGAGAAAGACGCCACTTTTCTGAGGCCACTTTTCGTCTCTACTGGACTCATAGTCAGTAGGGAATCATCACTGAAACGCTCTCCGTGAGAAAGACGCTTCCCAGCAGCCCCAGACGTTCCCGAAGAATGTGCAGTTCGTTCGGATTTCCGCTCGCGCAGAATTTCCGTGCAGAGACTTAAGGTTTAGAAGACAGAAAATAATAACAAACAATAATATTGTATAGTATCATGTCTTCAGTACATAAATAATATACAATATAATAACAAATATTTTATTGTTTAACAAAAAATTTCGATGCACCCCCCTCCAAATGATCGGTTGGATCCACCCCTGCCTCTGAGGCTTCTCAATTAGGTTTCTCAATTTCGTGATGGCAGGGCATTGAGTAAAGGCTTCTGATGCATATTTTTAAAAAAATTCAGAATTGAATAAGTTTTAATTATGTCGTATTATATTCATATTTTCCTTTCATATTTCCCTAAATATTATTTTCTTCAGTCTCAGTGACTGGCTTTGACTTACGTGCGCCCTAAGCTGTCAAATGTTCTAGAGTCCTTTTAATTTGCTTTTCTAAAACATTAAAGCTATTTATAATATTTTGAATAAAAAGAATGTTGTACGATATTTGTAACCGACGCAAATATTATGTATGTGTAAATAATTGATTGATATGAGAGTTATTTATAACTCTCATCTCCATATTGATTGAATAAATATACGATATTTTTTATTCATTTTATCTGTATATGTCAATGGATACATATTTGATTAATTAACACTTTCTTGTGTTACAAATATGAAAATAATTATTTCCATAAAAAACATTCAAAAGTTCGCCTTACGAGATGAGATTTTCTGAAATCCCTATACTATGAAATTCAGTCCTTAATAATGATTCTACAAGACAATTACACACACTACTAACTTTTGGATCATTAACACGCTCCATTTTCACAAAAACTCGAGAGAAGCGTAACATACAAACGACCAGAGAAGGTCTGTTCACCGCAATATTTTGCGGTACCTACCGCCGTCCAGAAGTGCATCCTCCCCTCTCCCCGCACTTGAAACGTGAGAAGCCCTAGGTTATCGTGGCTGGCATGCGGCGCCTTCCCCTGCGCTAGCAAATTCTCTGGACAGCATTAAGAGCTGTTTGAAACTTCTCACTCCAACGCACTTCTTAACGCCTACGGCTGCGGAAGACAGACGGGCTCTCGGTAGCAAAACAGTTATTTTTTCGCATCTGTTTTAAAGCTTGCGAAATCTCTATAACTTTTCAGAGGATTACCAAATTTACGAAATATTTATGATGCACTTCGAATTACTTGGTATACCGGCGGTATACGCTGTCTATCTGAGAATTGGCCACTGTTTTAAATTGAAATGATTGAAGGCGTTGTCATTGTCAACAATACGCCTTCAATCATTTCAATTATGTAAATGTCAACCACAAACCACCACTAAACCAATACACTGTTTTAAAGCCTAAATATGGGATGTGTACGTGTGCGCAGCTTCCCGCCGCCGTTCGTGCAGAGCGCCGACTTCAACATGGCGTGGCTGTACGACGAGCTGGACGCGCAGTGGCGGCGCTGGCTGCCCGCCGCCGTCACGCCCACCGTGCGCCGCGGCGCCTTCTACAGCGTGCTCGTGCGCCCCGGCTTCCGCATCATCTCCCTCAACATGAACTACTGCAACAACAAGAACTGGTGCGTACAGGCCACGCCTCTAGGGGCCTTCTCCGCCTAGAGAGGGTCATGGTTGCGGCGGCGATGGTGTACCGGTTAGCGTGTCGTACTGTTATACCCAAGTTTGCGGGTTCGAAGCCGTGGATTTTTAAGGGCGGAAAAAATCCTTTGTACGCCTTTCTTCGGAGGGGAAGTAAAGCCGGCTGTCCCATGTTCGTAGATTTACTGCATGTAAAAGATCCTCAAGCCTAAATGTCTCTGAGCTAAATTCAAATCGCCTGTTTCGTCGCCCAAGTAATACCTTCTTTCTTCCATGGTTGGTGAAAGAAGCGTAGCGAAATTTACGTGGTCACACGGAAGAGCAGGCCTCATGGCCTGAGTCTCGCCACGTAAAATATGGCACATTCAATTCAATTCAATTCAATTCAATTCAATTCAATTCAATTCAATTCAATTCAATGGTTGCTGCTGGAATAGTACCACCATAGAGTAAAGAATTATACCTCTTTAGTCTATGGTATTACACGCGCACGTTTTCTTGAGCCTCGGAATACCTAACCCCGCTCGTTTGCCTACATTAATTGAATCAAGAATAAATGATAGCAACGAGCATTGTGGACAAAATCTGATAACGAGAAATGTTCGATCTCATATAATAGAAACTATTTTGCATCGAAAAACGAACTACAAACGTGATATAAAATTCCTTGTCAAAATAACCAAACTCCCCGCTTCTCGCGCAACAAGGGAAGCGAGGGCTCAAGAAAACGTGCGCGGATAATAGTAATACTAGCGTACCCGTGCGAGAATTCTCGCATGTTAAACCTCACCCTAATTTTTCCTAAGGGTGTCGTGAAACAAACATAGGAACATGTATTCCGTTTTCATCGTAGTTCCCTTCACAATTTGGTAGAATGTACTTGTAGATCACGGCAAAACGTTAAATGAATGGTTGCACTACACGCAACCATCGAAGACACAATCTTCATAAGTATCAAGCCACTATTAATAGTACATCAAGTTGTTTCTGTGAGAGCGAATCTTGAATAATTATGCAAATAAACCTCGTCAATCTGCGCAAATCACTATGTACAAAAACGTGAATATACAGGTAAGATGGAATTCAAGCCTTCTAGGCGTGACGTCACAAAGATGCCCACCAGCACAAAAGGCTCATGGAGGAATATATTGTGTATTCATCCATGTATAAGTAGTGTTGGTAGTATCGGTAAGTGCCTAATCAGCAACCATTTTAATAGAATGTTCAAGAATATTTCATCCTGTAGATTAAGGTGTAATATTTTTCCTGTAGTACATCGTAATCCTGTAGATTACGGTGTAGTAATATCTTTGAGGCCTTTGGCCTCATGCCTTTTTTTTAAATAAATCCTTCATATTTTTATAATCAAAGTGAAATTTGTCACGTCTCCGTGAAATTCTCTTTCTTTAGAGACGTCATTTATGAGGATTGGTTGCGTGTGAGAGCCGCAAAAGGTATGTATACTACTGAAATAGGTGGCGATGCACCATTAAACGACGCGATTAACTCGTGCCTTAAGTCTCGTCTGTGATTTCCACCTTTTGGAATGTTTAAATCAACGAATCCAAACCAAGGAAATTGAAGAAAAAATGTTTGCAAGAGAATCCTTAAAATATATTCGTACTGTGCTCCTAAAGAGAAGTCGTTTCACTTGAGTCGTCAATTCGTTGGTCTCTGGAAAAAGTCACCAATTCCCAGCCTGTGTTTTCAACCCACCTTTTTAACGCGCAGTAACTCTTCCTCCAGAGATGAATGTTTAATTCTGAACCCCCTCTCCACTTACCGAATTAAATAAAAGTAGCTTCAATAAAAATTAAGTGAAAGTTCGTATATTGTGATTTAGTTTTTCGCAAGAAACATTTTTGACCAATTAAAACATTACTAATTTATAGTCAGAAGTAAATTAATACAAAAACTGCGGAGAAGAAAATAAGCATGTTTCATCAACCCCATTCGGTTTTATCACAGTTGTGGAACTCGCCACCCTAGAATCGAATGTATTTTGTGAATGGCCTCTTACTTCTTTTTTGCAACCAACGGTGCCTGGTGATAACTTTTTCTTTGTCCGTTCTTCGAGAAGACCAGTTAAGGACCTCAGCTCACGCAATGTCACGATTTCTTTGAATCACCATTCCCGTAAATAGTTTTGAAATGCAAGGAATGAGTTTCATACTTTACATTCATTAAACTAGAATTGCAAGGGCCTTAGAAAGGGTATTCCAGAGCATTCGTTATGAGACTGCCACCAATAATGTTTTGAGACGCGAGTGGTTCCCTCTAGCCACTGCTGATAAAGAATGCTCTCTTTTTAAATTCAATCTCGAACCAAATTAATAGAATATAAATATCTGTTACTGTTTTTATTCTGGCTGAAATTTCGAATGGAATGTTCTTTTAACTTTTTATGTTATGATTATTTTAAAATTCGAATTTGAAATAATTAACAGAAGATATTATGCTCCCAATAGAATCTCAAAAATTGACCACAATATAAAATATATTTCATAAATTACGAAAATTAATCTAGCAAACATAATTCAACACTTAATCCAATATATTCTTCACAAATTCCTCAAATTGTCTTTATATTCATTTTCTTTCTAATGTAAAGATTTCTCTCCGTTAGCCCAATATTTTCTTCTGTTGTTTACAAATTCCTTGAACTGTTACTTTTAAGACACTGCATTATAATCTACCGTTCACTAACGAAAATTGTAAAACTTCAGGGAAAGTTATTCGACATTTCGAATTCTTACAATGCATCGGAGGCTGCTTGAAGCCCATGCAATCTTGAAAAACCGGCAATCTTCCTCCACCCGTTCATTTTTAAGGATAGGGTGAAAGGGCGGTGATATATGTCGAAAACGTACTAAATGTTCACGTGTGCTGGTCACTGCTTCGCACTGACGAGTGACCAAAGCGATGGTGATGAGGAGCGCAGACGTACGGGCGAGGGGGGAGACAGACGCAAGCGAAGATGCGGGCTCGGGACACAATCGAGGGCGAAGGCGTGGGCAAGAGCAAGAGCAAGGGCGAGGGTTAGGGCAATGGCGAGGACAAGGGCAGCGAGGGCAGGCGAGGGCGAGGGCGAGGGCGAGGGCGAGGGCGAGGGCGAGGGCGAGGGCGAGGGCGAGGGCGAGGGCGAGGGCGAGGGCGAGGGCGAGGGCGAGGGCGAGGGCGAGGGCGAGGGCGAGGGCGAGGGCGAGGGCGAGGGCGAGGGCGAGGGCGAGGCCGAGGGCGAGGGCGAGGGCGAGGGCGAGGGCGAGGGCGAGGGCGAGGGCGAGGGCGAGGGCGAGGGCGAGGGCGAGGGCGAGGGCGAGGGCGAGGGCGAGGGGGCGAGGGCGAGGGCGAGGGCGAGGGCGAGGGCGAGGGCGAGGGCGAGGGCGAGGGCGAGGGCGAGGGCAAGTGCGAGGGCAAGGGCGAGGGCAAGGGCGAGGGCAAGGGCGAGGGCAAGGGCGAGGGCAAGGGCGAGGGCGAGGGCAAGGGCGAGGGCAAGGGCAAGAGCAAAGGCAAGAGCAAAGGCAAGAGCAATGGCAAGAGCGAGGGCCAAGGCGAGGGCGAGGCGTGAGCGGAGGCGGAGGTGGGGGCGTGGCCGTGGTCGTGGGCGAGAACTTCTGTTGTCTCGCGCGCTTTAATGCGTTCGGGGAAGCAGCGCCACAAAAGAAACTGCGTCCCCTCTCGCCACTTCCGTTCCGCTCGCCGCCCCGCCCTGCCCTGCCCTGCCACAGCCCTGCCACAGCCCGTTAGCGCCCTCGTGGAGGGAACGCGCCTTCGGGACAGCTGTAGCAAGTGCTCGGGCCGCGTCGCAACGGACCCAACGTTTGATTCTGTGCAGGTCTCTTCCTGCCTTCATAATGAGCACCGAATTCCGCGGCGTACCTGCATATACAGACAGGGGTAAAAGGAACGTTGATGTTTTAGCAGACCCGTGAGTACACAGTATCTGGTACAGAAAAAAAACGTGAAAACCAAATATTTTATAGCTTGTGGTCTCTTCCTTAGAGCCTTGTCACACGCCGTCAGCTGTGTCGCAGTGACAGCTATCACATGACCGGATGTTGCACTGTGTTCTTTCAATTTCTGTACTTGTTGGAAATTAGTGATATTGATGATTAAAGCTGAGAAAAATTATTGATACATGGTCGCCCATCCTATCATGGAATTCTATATAAATTAATTTTGGTGATGTTAACATACTCTAAGCACTAGCCCTCATCCTAGTCCGATCCGAATGAATTTTACGACAAATTATACAGTAGCTCAGTAAATAACTGAACATATTTTAAAGTCATCTAAAAAATGCTCCTATTAGAAGATATTAAGAATTGGTTTATAAACGTGAAAACGTTTCGTAGGTTAATCTTCATAGCAGCAATAAGGGATAATGTTGTGATCAACGAATACAAGTTTGTTTCATTAGATGACTTATCTATACGCATTAGACACATCTAAAAATAATATAATACATAATTTGTGTCACAACGATAAGCATAAACATACATTATGTTAAGAGGTCGACCTTGTAGTACCTCTTCGAAACTTTAGAACGTTGCAAAAATAATGCACACGAAGAAGAATCGCTAAGACACTCATATATTTCAACCAATTTAAACTATTTAAATAAAATAAAATGAAATAAAATATTTAAGTTTTAAAAAAATATTTAAATAAAACTAAAATATTTAAACCAAAATAAAATATTTAAACCAAAATAAAATATTTAAACCAAAATAAAATATTTAAACCAAAATAAAATGTTTAAACCAAAATAAAATGTTTAAACCAAAAACTTTAAAATAACTCTAAACCGTTTTAAACCATCGTTATTTTGCTGGTTCCACTTCATAATACATACATCGCATTTTGCGCGATAACTTTTCACCGTTAAACTGGCGGCGTTCCTATTAAAAAAATCCCCTTGGGCGTGAAGGCGGAGAGGGGCGGAGAGGCAGCGAGCGCGAGAAAGGCAGCAGTCCGTGCGCCTTTTCCTGCTGCCGTGTCCCGCTGTCATGGGGCCCCGCCCTAAGGGCGGTGAGAGGAAAAGTGTGATTTGGAGAGGATGAGCACCCGCTCCCGTCTTCTTGGTCCTTCCCCCCATATAACGGTCCGCACTGCCTTTTCCGTATGCCCCATGATTTCATCACGCGTTGAAATTGCCAACAGCGGCAAAAATTTCTGCCTGTCTGAGACCTTGGCGAGTTACACTCGTTGGTTGCTTCAGTAAATATTTGGATTACGGGGTATTTAGAAAAATTAAAAGGATATTGTTCTTAAATCAATTTATTTGTGAATTACGATTTTTGTATATAATTTTTTTAATTTGTTTTTTTAAATTAAACATAACACCACATATCTAAACTTACATTTACATTTCAACTAGTCTTGCTTTGGACATTAGAATACAATATATATATATATATATATATATATATATATATATATATATATATATAATATTTGTGCCAAAGATTAAAGCAGAACATTTTAACATATTGTTATTATTAATTATATTAAAATACATTAAGAAAAGTATACCATTTCGAAAACTTTTATAGCTTTTTAAAGGGTCTCTTCTTTTGGTTGCGTCCCGTTCGTCTTTACTTCTCAACAGTCGATTTTCTTAGAAATAATCACCGACTTCTTTCATATTTTCATGCATTTTTAACCTTTTTCCTATGAACTCCTTTGTCACTTTCGCCTGTCCTTTTCTCAGAAGAACAACGGTTATTCCGTTTCTGAAAAGCCTACCACTTTTAGCAGATGAAAGCATTTCGTTCAGCCTTGTTTCCGCCACTAGGTCGAGAAAGTAAGAGAAACGGGAAACTTTTTCCTATTTAGATCTAGCTTACACGTAAAAACCCCGAACATAATGTCTTGAAACGCCATCTCGAAGAGACAGCTGCAATTATCCAGTCAGTGAACAAACGAATTACAGTAGAGAATCGTTTATGTGACTTATTTATGCAACATTCTGTATTGCCCAACATTGTATCGCATAAGAATGTAACATTAATCTACGAGTACTGCATGATAGAGCATAGGTGCAGTCTGCCCCCCTCTATACTGCTCTTTCTCTCTCTCTCTCTCACTCTAAACTCTCTCTAAAACCTGTTCTATCTATACGTTTTTAGTTAATTATTTCTTTTGATTTGTTGTAAATCATGTCCTTACGTGTAAAATATTAACAGTTGCATTTTTGTCCACTTCGTCCACGCTATTCGCATATTGGACGTACTACCGGATACTCGGGGGTACTTTAAGGCGAGATTCACGTTGTGACTATGCATAAAAGTTCAAGAAACTGAATATTTGACATGTTACCAACGCAATTTTTTAATATGTTTAAAAATTTTTAAAATGCATTGTGTTGAATGCTAAAATATGTGCGTATAAACAAATGCACATTTCCACATATAGTATGTTCGTGTAGATATGTTATCGAATTGAATAAATAGTTATATTAGTTTTCAGTTCTTGATGTTTTGTGGTTTTCCATTCTAATTCTATTTCATTCCATTATATTCCAATTTGTTTCTAGGAACTGGGAATAACTAGAGTTAGAAAAGCGATTACGTTTGAATCATTCTCTCAGATGTGTTTTGCAATATTCGTTACTCGCAAGACGATAGTTTGATATAACCTATGCAGGTGAAAACAAGGTATTAGATTTACACATGTATGAGCCCAATTTTTCATGGACATTTCTGATTAACATTCTTTTCATGGACATTATTCTTATTTTATTTTTATTTATTTTATTCATTTATTTTTATTTATATTATTCGAAAAGGGATCTTCGTTTCTCTTGTACCACAGCGTTTCTGCTACTGATCAATGTATTCTTCACACTACTTCGGTCGTTGTTTCTCATGCAAGTCTTTACTGTGTATACAGGTGGCTACTTCTGAACAGCACGGACCCAGCTCGCGAGCTGCAGTGGTTCATCTACGAGCTGCAGAACGCGGAGCTCAAAGGCGAGAAGGTGCATGTGATCGGCCACATCCCGCCAGGACACTCCGACTGCCTCAAAGTGTGGAGCCGGAACTACTACCGCATCATTAACAGGTAAGCGACACCTCTTGGTAGGGCTGCCGAGAGAAATCCGGCCGCCTCCCCTGTCCAAAGAAGGTGACCCTTCAACAAAATTCTATAATGTTTTTATGTCGTCCAAAGTATTGTAACACTGTGTGTGACGTATGGGAGGGAGGAATACAATCTGCGCACATTTTCTTGAACTCCGGAATCCTCATCCTCTCTCATTTACACCACGCGATACTTCGTTGAAGTATGAATAAGTCCAGCAGCAAGACCGACCTTATCTTGTTCGTTCCACATGCAGCTCCACTCTGTCCCTCCTCTGCATGTCTCCGCTCTCCATATGTTTGCTTCGATCATCGTAACTACGGATGTGGGCAGAGGTAAATAGTAGATGCATTGTTACATGATCCGGCAAACTCCTAGTAACAACTGTGATATTTGATTACTCCAAGCCTAATGGCGATATTGATTGGTGCAAAGGAATTTTATGGACTTACAGAAATATACAATTACATTTGGTAGTTTACTCGTTTTTTAGCGAAATTTTAAAGGGTGCACACTTGAAAATTGCCTTCAGGAGTAAGAAAGGAAGATGGGGCAGTTTCGCAATTATCATGGATAGTGATGGGTCGATACCTGAATTTCTCGATACTCGATACTAGGGATGGGTCCTCGATACTTTCGATACCTCGATACTCGGGTGGTATCGATTGCGATCGAAACTTTCGGAAAATTACTCTATACTTTTAGTTATTTATCCCATTCCCCATCTCTTCTGATTTTACATTCCTCTTTCTCCTCTTTTTCTCCTGTTAGCAACAACGAAGTGTCCGTAATTTCAACGACTAAGTGAATCCGAACAGACGGATACATCCTTGTTACTAATAGAAGAAAAATGGAAGAAATAGAATGTAAAGAAGACAATTATTCTGTAAAATCAGAAGAGGTGGGGAATGGCATAAACAATTGAAAGTATCGAAAAAGCATCGAGTCATTTTCCGAAAGTATCGATCGCTATCGATACCACCCGAGTATCGAGGTATCGAAAGTATTGAGGACCCATCCCTAATCATGGACATAGTAACTTTTCTATTGTCTTAAAGGTAACGTGTTCAAAATTGAGGTGCTCAAAATAATAACGGCAGATCCCAACCGATGTTCATTTCGAGATAAATGACTTTTTCTGTTTTCGTTCACGTTCCCTTTCATTCCGGGCAAATTTTTGACGATGGAATTTGAGGGTTTTATCATATTCCAATTCACTTGATATTTCAACATGTAATAGGTATGTGGCAGTAGTTTGCCATCATACATTTTTAACTGAAAACGCGAGGTCGGTTGAGATCTGACATTACCCTGAACGCCTCAACTTCTGTAAGACAGGAAGAATCATGTTCGCGTGCGTTGCGCAGGTACGAGTCGACGATTACGGCGCAGTTCTTCGGGCACACGCACTTCGACGAGTTCGAGCTGTTCTACGACACGAAGGACCTGGGGCGGCCCGTGAGCGTGGCGTACGTGGGGCCCAGCGTCACGCCCTACTTCGACCTGAACCCGGGCTACCGGCTGTACTACGTGGACGGCGACCACCCACACACCACCCGGGTGCGTAGCGCTCGGGCAAGATCGATTCTTTTCGGAGGAAGCCTACCGAGGCATGCGGATAAGAGTTAGAGGAGGGAGAATTCATGACTTTTCTTGGAAAGCAATTGAAATTATAAGAGGTTTAATAGAACTAATTTCATTCCATGTACCTTCATTTCAATTTTATTGTCACATGTTACTGATTTCATTATATTTAATTAACATATAAGCCATTAAAAAAATTAAAAATTATTTAATTATTCGATTTATTTATTTATTTGTATTTATTAAGAACGTCATATTCTCCCTTCAATAGTTGTTCTAAAATGGCAGAAATTGTTTTTAAATGTATAATTCATTTCAATTAGTATTTACGATTTCATGTCATTCTGTGTTTCCTAAAACATTTACTGTAATGTGCAATTATTTCTGTGCTGTACTGTTCTCTTATTTTTACATAGTACTGATTCAATTTTATTGAGAAGATTCTATTGAATTTAGGTCCGTATTGATTAGTGGATGATGAATTCAATTTTACATGTTACATCTCCGAGTAATATCTATCATCTGAATTATTTCACACGCGCTATTTTACTAAAAAGATTGTAAAATATATGGAAACGTATTTTCAAGCTTTTAAATTTTGTTCTACACCGGTCCTTGTATCTTCGTAAATCGGAGTTTAATTTTCTTGTTGTCTTTCATATTAATTGTATGGGAACAGATCAACCAAGAATACAGGAACACAGATGATTGCAAAATATATTTTTAAAAAATACATCAATAATCGATTTAGTATTGAGACGTATTATGTTAAAAGGCTGATTTACTCGTGTGATCTTTGGAGATGTACTTTACCATTTTGCTCGCACGCGCCGTGAGGGAGGCGGCGCGGAAAGTGCACGTAGCACGTGGTGCGTGTTCCGCAGGCGGTGGTGGACCACGAGACGTGGGTGTTGAACCTGAAGGAGGCCAACCTGTACGACTACCCCATCTGGTACAAGCTGTACAGCGCGCGAGCGGCCTACCACTTGCCGTCGCTACTGCCGCGCGACTGGGACGACTTCCTCAACCGGCTGCCGGCCGACAAGGAGCTCTTCGACCTCTACTACAAGTAAGCACGCCACAAGACTCACGCGCGCGGAGAGGAGAAACGATGGGAAAGAGCCCTGAACAAGCGATCTGTTTGGAACGAGAGAAACACCCACTCCAGTGCAGTATTTAAAATACGCTAATGATTAGGTGGAAGAACAATATAATAGTATTATTATTATTATTATTATTATTATTATTATTATTATTATTATTATTATTATTATTACTACTATTATTATTACTATTATTATTAATCGATTTTAAGTTGAACGTCTACATTACATTTTAAATTACCAATTGAAATCGTGCAGATTTTATGTTTATCACAATGAAACTGTATGAAATGAAGAGAAGCTACAGTTTTCATACCTCTAAATACCAATGCGGATACCAATCACTGATATTACGATTAGTATTTGCATTTCAGTTTTCACTATTCAAATGTTCTTGAGTGCATATGACTACTTGAAGCAGTGCACGTAGGCTGTGAATAGAGTGATATCCAATTCTTTCCAACGTCAGCTCCACTGTGATGTAACCTAAGTCTTAATAGGCATTTCGTTGCCCCTGAGATTTAAATTCGGTTTACCCTGATATCCAGAGAGGATAAGAAGTTGCGTAATAGGTACAATAAATTTACAGACAGTTCTTCTCCAACTGTGAAATAACCATAAAACATGAATCATTCTCCTTCAGCGAGAAAGTCTCATTCACTTGCAGAAAAGACAAATTACAAGATAGGCCTCAAATTGAAAACATCGTACCCACATGAAAGCAATTGAAGTTTAACTCGCGTAATTAAATTGGCAACTAAGAAAATCGATGGTAAGCATGTGTTTCTATGTTGTGCTCTAAATTGTTTCATATAATTGACTTTAACATGTCATAGTTTTAAAATTATTTTCTAATTATGTTTGAGTTAAATACGCAAAACACACTACCAAAATAACATAATTCTTTGCGAGCGAAACACGAGCAACGTTTGTCGTAAAAGCAGGTAGCCTGAGGAACCCTTCTAGGTACCCTGAAACGAAACATTTGCAAACAAGTGCGTTGCGATAAGGAGCATTCCAGGCGCCAGAGGGTGCGCTGGCTTAGGCCGTTCCCTGGAACAAAAGTAAACCCTGGGGGAGGTGGGGAGGATTGTTCGGGTATCGTCTGTATTAGTCAAAAGGGCCCTCCGGAAGAGAGGCGAGGCACCGTGCCAGGTGTCCAAATGCATTACGTAATGGGCCGCGGTACTCGTTATAATAACTTCACCCAAACGCCACCCAACACTGACGATTTTACAAATGTCCAAGTTTATATGAGAAAAAAGTGTAGGAGTAAGTAGCAGAAAATTCTGGTTTCAGTAAAATGTAGATAGTTTTATAGTATTATCCAAATGCCACACAACACTGACTATTTTACAGACGTCCAAGTTAATATGAGAAAAAGTGTAGTAGTAAGTAGCAGTAAATTCTGGTTTCAGTAAAATGTACTACATATTTTTTACTGAAACCAGAATTGAGTATGTTCAGGCAAATCATGCGGACGCTAAGGAAACTAGATGATTCTATACAAGTGATCAGCAGACGACTTCTTTGTGTACTAATTCACGGGTGAAGCAGAAACAATTGTTTACGTGGTGGCAGCTGAGATAGTGTGGTAATCCATTACAGAGTTCATAGGCATGCGTATAGAGTGGATCAGGGGGCCGAGCACCCCACCTCAAAAGTTTGAAAGAGGCTTTTTAGCCTCACGTAATTAAATATTGTATTCCCTTAAATATGTTCAAACCATAAATTGATCCATTTTTAACCTGACAGTTCGGGGAATTGTTAAACGACATTTGGGGAAGAGGCTCTCAACAGACATCTGGCAACCCTATAAATGGTTTAACATACAATCAAATGTTTTTATTATCATTGTTGTATCATTATCAGTGCCGGCGCTAGGCATGGTCAGACAGGGCGATCGCCCGGTGCCCCATAAATCAAGAGACCCGATGGTGGGATTGATGGTCAAAAATTAGTAAAAAATTGAAAAATATTAAAACTCGAAAAAATCGTCATCGCAATTTTATAAGTCGCGCTACAGTATACTGATATTTCATACTTAATTTTCAATTAAAATTTTACCTTAAATAGTTTTTTAAGGTATGGCTCTACGAAAAGAATCAAATGGCGCTAATAATATAAAATAGGTTCTACTGAAACTCACGTATTTAACAAGTGATATTATGAAACACTAAATACAACAATTTCTAGCGGTTTAAGCCCACAGTGGAAATTGTATTATTCGATTAATAAATATTTTTCCTTAAAACTATTATTTAAAATATATTTCCAAAACCTTTTTCTAGCTTAAACGTTGTAATTTTTGTTATTTGTTGAAATAAAATAACTCTAATAGTTTCTTGATAAAACTTTCACATTTTGAATGGGGGGTAACGTGTCAGCATGGCCCCGGGCCCAAAATTGTCTAGCTCCGGCACTGATGAGAGAAAGAGGAAATGGGATCAAATAAGAAATTATTATGGATCTTATTGATCACTATAAAAGAATAGAAGTGCGGTCAATTGGTAAACTTCCATTTTTTCTTCCGATACACATGTTTAATGTGTGCAACTGGGGTAAGTACTATTCTATTATTTCACTTTGCTTTCAACTTATGTGAGTATTCTAATTTATAAAATATTATTTTATTTCTATATATACTTTTCAGTCTTTGCAGTAGATCAACTTCAAATAGGGAAAAATATTCCGTGAAAAGTTATTAAATGTTTCCATAAAGATAATCCATAGATATTTTCATATTTCATTTATCCCAGCATTTAAAAGCTGCCAGTTCTGCCAGTAGTACATGAAAAAAACTTATGACGGGTGCATTTTTTCAGAAACATTTCATGTGGATCTAATGTATCTGGTTAAGTTTTCTGGAGAGAAAAATGTGCTAATGGAAAGTTGTTTTATCACTGTAATTACAGAGATGTGAATACCTTGATCTTAAAATAATGAAATTTCCTGAATTATGAAATGTCGAAATAAAGTATTTATGATATTTACTAATGTATTTATTCTCTCAAAATGATGAATGATTTAGAACGAATAATTCATAAGTGATTTAGAGCGAATGTTATTCAGAAATTCTCAGATAATCTCAAAAGTACTTCGGATATTTTCTATGATGTAAGGAGCAACAGATCAAACTGTTTCAACTCCCTGAATCATTTACATTACATTTTAATATCATTCTGAGTATTTTTAAACCTTTATAAACATACACCAATTATATCGTATGAAAGAATATTAAATTCATTTTAAAATATAGAACACGTAATTTAGCATTTTCTTATGAATTAATGCAGTGCCACGACCACTTCGAAACACCCATTTTTGAGTTGTTACGCATTAATGTGTTTTTTGTTATTTACGTTAGTAAACACGCACTTAGCCCCTTAGCAACCAACCATCTAAATACTGCTTTAAGAGCGCGTCCATAGCAACGGCCGCTAAAATATTTTTAATGGACTCTGGATCATTTTAGCGGCCGTTGCTATGAACACTTCCCAGACATTTTTCCAAATCTGCTTGCATTAGTAGAAAAAACATTCAACTGTCTGATCACAAACAAAGCATCCAGTACCACCAACCCTTGCTACAGAAAATCAAGAGTAATGACAATTCTGAACTCGCGAAAGTGATAAAAGTTTATTTTTAATAAGCTATAAACTAAAATAACAAAAAATAACAAAAAACATTGTATGTAACTCGTCCTCTATTAGTCTTTAAGGACTTAGCCGGAAGGTTAACTACTCGGCTTCGCTATCGCTCCGCCTCGCAGTTAACCTTCCGGCTGCGTCCTTAAAGACTCGTTTAGAGGACTCGTGACATAAATATCTATTAAAAGATGACTGTACTATTTGTATTTGTGCTCCCAAAGCAAGCAAGCCCGAGCGTCGAGTGTGAATGGCGGGTGGCCCTGTCCGCAGGCACTACTGGAAGAGCTCGCCCGAGCGGCAGGCGTGCGACGCCGACTGCAAGAAGCGGCTGGTGTGCGACCTGCGTTCGGGGCGCTCGCACGACCGCCGCGCCCTCTGCCAGGAGCTGGAGAGCCGCGTCGACGCCGGCACGCGCACGGGCTGGCGCCAGTGGCTGTACAACGGGCTGGCGCTCTCGTACGTGGGCGGCGCCTTTGGATGGGTGCAGGGCGCCGTGTGGGAGGCCGTGGACCCCGACGAGTGGGACACGGCCGCCGACTAGACAAACGGGCGAGGGGTGCCGCCCCCCGCCACCCCCCCCCGCCCAGCGCGAGAACTTTTTGCAGTACACGGCGATTTACCTTGACCGGACAAAAATCAGACTTGATAGTACGGCATTTGCCGTATAAATGTATTAATATGCGTATTTTTATAATTATCTTACATTTAATTTTTTGCACTTTAACAAACACCTTTAATAATTTTTCAGGGTTTAAACGGGATGTTGGTCAATGTAACCTCGAGTTTTTGTTAGCCAACGCTTCGGTAACATCTATTGTTCCCTCAAAAAGCATGTAGATTTTCTTCCGAAATGTTGGCAATTTAAAACAAGGAGATCCATTGATCAACGCCCCACTAAATCTGAATAATAACATTTAATATAATTTATAGGTATTGTTATTTTTAATACAGTAATATAATATATAATAATTAATATATACTACGTATATATTTATATTACGAGTGTCATATCGCTGTGGTTTTGTATGGTCAAGATAATTCGTTATGTGCTTCATCGGTTTGTCCAAAAAAATTCTCGCGCCCCGCCCACAAGGGCTGCGCCTGATAAAGTGCGCAAATAAACCACCCGGAGCCTGATTCGCATGGAAGAATGAGTGAACGGTAGATTTCGTTGGAAAAGCAGCACAGTTCACGATCCAGTAACTATCCATTCAGTACATACCATGAAAAGTAGCACTTGTTCGCAGACTTTGGATTGGAGATTTTGTAAGACACGTGAAGATTTCTACGAATCTTCACGGGAACTCCTATTCAGGTCTTTCGTTCACTAGCAAAACAAAAAATAATCATTAGAGATGCCTTCATGGAATTCTCTGCGATTTCTTTGCGGGAAGGGCAGAATGACATTTCAATGGACGCGAAAGAAGCATGACGAGTTTCAAAGGGATTTGGTAATATTACCAGTAATTTTAGCAACCGTACGAGAATGGAAGTTACCTCGAGAATGTATTTTTACGATGTACATAAGTAGACTAGAAAAAGTAGGCACGACATTTTCGACGTAACGTCAATTCAATATGATTTTTTAAAACCTGGCGGTATTTTAACATTCTGATGTAGGCAACTTAAGTGTTCATAACTAAACAAATACAGATTATGTGTCCAATTCGTGCTACAATTTCTCAAATAATACATTTCCTCAGTAAATAAGACGCGTAGAAGCATTGAACTTCATTAATTGTGTACATTGGATGTTTTGTTTATGTTTCACTCTCAAACAGTGTAAATCAAATCCCTTCTCTCGTTGTCATGTGGTCTACAGTTTACAATCATGAGCCTCCCCATCTCATTCTCTAATGGGAACCCAATGAAACGTCGACTTTCGTTTCGCGAGGACGGGCTACGAAGCGTCTTCAACTCCGTCCAGTTCGCTCTTCCGTTCGTTCAGCTCATTCGGCACATGCGAATCAGGCCGACCGCTCCGCCCCGCCTCGCCCCTCGACCTCCGCCTGTTCGGATGTCGCTCGAGAGGCGAGGGCGGCCGAGGGCATTCACTTGACCCCTGACCCCGACTGGCGTTCACGCGCCGCGCGCCAGGCGCCGAGACGCTTCCCGCCGTGCTCCCGTCTTTCTGCTGCCTCCCGAAGTTACCCTCCTTTGTATGTACTAACTCTTTAGATCAAGTACACAACACTCCTGTCGTTTATTATTTTTGTATTCGATCATTTTATTTGAGTACGTTTCACAGTTTAATTATCGTTTAGTTGAAGTTTAGAAAAATCCCCATAGTTTCCCGTAGATAATTAGGTGTACTTTATTTAAGTACTTTATTTAAGTGCTTGATTTCCAATCAAGAGCGTATCGTATTGCTAATAGTTTTCGGAAGATGTGAAATTAATAAGTACGTAGACGTACATAGTCCATTATCGTCCTTCTAGCATATGGAAGGCAAAATAATCCGCCAGCCGAAGTCATTTTTCTTCTTACTCGTAGAGTACTCCACAGAATCCTTCACAAAGAATCAATTCTTGTGACTGAGTGTGGGGTACCTCCTCACATATTAATATGGAAAACCGATCGCATTCTCAACGTTCATACGTTTTGAAAGACCCTCTGGGTCGAAGTAGTAAAATAGAAGCGCAAACATATTACATGTGATTCAATATTTCTTGTGCAAAACAAATGCAAAACCCACAAGAATGCGTATAATTATACCAAAAAAATATGGATTATCCTCCTAATTTGCAACAAATAGATGAGCATCTCATTCAAAACCACGAGTGATTTATACGGTTTTCCCACTCTCTATAGTTTCTTTTAAGAGCTCACTGAAATATTTGCGATTTCCATGGGTCAATATATTAGAAATTAGAATTAGGCGTATGCAGACCCACCGAAGTGATTGTCTTGTTTATCCTGAAGGTTAGAATCAAGTTTCAGTCTTCTTAGATGACGTAAATTAGAGGTAGAATTTTATCATTACATTTCATACGGTTAATAGTGACTATCAGCAAAATCAGCGTACAAAAATTATATTTTAAATTAATTTTAATTAATCACAGTTGAAAGTTCAAAAAATGACGCCTTACAGATGATAATTAAGAAGAATAAGGAAGAACCGTGTATTTTTCTTTCGGATTTCTTTCAAACACAAATTGCAATCTGCGAAATTCGCGAAGAACTATCACATTTGACCACATATTTGAGGTCAAATAAAAATCGAAAGTGAAGCAATATACATTATCTTTTGAGAATTTTATCTTTTCTGTGCATGTATATTATTAATAAATACATATGTGTCTCAATAGAATGGAGATAATTGGAAAATGGAGAAGAATATGGTTGCTCTGGTCTTTAAATGCAGTTATTCGAACATCTTACTCTTCCATTTTGTTTCAACCGCAAGAAAGTGATATGGAACTCTGTAGTTGAATTAATTTTATAAACGCGAAAATGTATAGGGCGATTTTCTTGGTCAAGTTGTCCCGCTAAATTGCTAAATTGTTAGTTGTATACAAAAGAATCTTCCAAATATTATTATGGTAATGTGAAGCAAAAAACTGTCGTTACGTCTCTGTAATTAATTGTAAGTCACGTTCCCACCTTCGACAATCGAAGGGAGAATTGATTTTAAAAACGCTTTCATCGAGGCTTTGGAGATGGCATACTTCATTAATCAAATGCCACAAGTCTGTGACAATTAAAATGGATTGTGAACATACTGATAGATTCAGTAACTGATCTAGTGCAATATCGCGTCATGACCCTCGCCATGCAATATATATTATTTTGCATGAAGATTAAAAATGTCTATTGTTATTAAAAAACACGTATTGAACTACGTCTTGTCTATTATAAATAATATGGAACATCCCGTGAGATATTACATCAAATTACATGAAAACCGTAACCCTCCCAAACATTGGATTCCTATTCTCCAATTTAACTATGCTGACTTATGATAGATCATCAGCTGGACGCGGTAATCCAATTCAGAACTTCGTTACGACTTTTAATTTTTGGTATTGAAGCTCCCGATTAGATAATCGCAGCACAGCTGATCTGTCACGAGTTACTATATTTAAATCGGGCATTAGGTCCGCTCCTGGGGCCTGAGCATGGGGCTTCCCTGAGAAATTGGAAGCTTTGCAGTTCCTCTCGCGTGTGCATAAGTCGAAGTGTCAGCAGTGGAGCAGTTGCGCATCTGCAGAGGGGAGGAGAACGAGTTTACCTTCGCTCTTGCGAAGAGCTGGAGACCATCGCGCCCGAGACAAGCGAGGAACAAAAGAACGAAAGCCCCTAAGCAGGTCCCCAGAACGAACTTAAAGCTGTTTAGAATGTGAACGTTAAAAACCGTCGAAGCAGGAAGACCAAGGACGTTTGTGCGGCTCGTCACACATGCGAAGCTGTTTTCATTTAGCGAGGACTCCCCACACAATATTTTTGTGAATGGAGGTCACAAGTTCTAAAAAGCCACAACATTAGTATAAAAAAAGACAAAAAACAGTTAATTACCGGGAATAAACATTACCGTGTTCTAATAAAAGATCTAAACTAAATGTTAAAAATTATTACATATAAAGAAAGGTATTGAAGCAAAGGTCAATTTTCTTTCGACAAGACGTCTTTGAAAATATCAGAGTTGGGTACTACTGAAACAATTCTTTTTATCATAAAAAACAACTCAATGTTCGAGTAATAACATTTACAGACGAGTAATGCCCTAGTTAATTTTGTACTTTTTCAATTCGTACTACAATAGAATTTATAGAAGCGAGTGATGCTGATTAATTTTGTTGCTGATACAAATACACACATGAAGTAAATGTGAAAGATCTTAGTTGTCAATGGACGAACAAACCTGCGAGAAAAAGAAAAAAAATAGAGAAATCAACCATTGCGGATTTCCATTATATATTTCAGGAGAAATAGAAATGCTAATTAGCGTGTGAATTGAATCTAAGCTGCAGTAGATCTAGTGAAGTACTAGTATAATAGACTGCGTTCATCCCAAGCTATCTTTCCTACTTTTAGATCAGTACTTCATAGACAAGCATGTACATTTAACAGCAGTGCAATTTTCAATCATGAACATTTCTTCACTAAACTTTTTGTAATAGCTGTGTACATACATCGTGGTTCCTTCTATCCACATCGTCCAAAATTTCAGGCTAGGTCTAATCAATTAGAAGCGAATCTGCTGACAAAAAATCAATTTATCTGCAATTTATCTACGTGAATCTAATAACCTCCGTTCAGAAAATCCCATCGACTTCATAACTCCAGCGCAATTGTGACGTGCATTATTTATATAATAAAATATATAATTTAAGAGATTGTTTTAAAGCCACTCTGTTTAGTGTTACGTTCGAAACAGGAGTTCTTATGAATTACTCCTTTACATAACCACCCGTTATGCGGACACATGTGTTTCAAGTTCCAACATTACAATTTTCCCGTACCAGTATACATATTCAAGACAAGGTGAATTGAAAAAACTAAATATTAGCATGAAAATCATTGCGATGTATTTTCGATGAGTATACATTTATTGACGTCCGTTTTTATCTGCATAAATCCCACTCTAAAGTGGCGATAGTTTGCTGTATTTCTTTACACTGCCTTGAGGTTTATTCAGGATTCAGAGGTTCCCGGGGACAGTTCGCGATTTGAGCTTCATCAAACGAACCAGTATTAAGAATCCCGTTTCCCTGACCAGCCCTTCGTTCCCCATCCGCCCAACCTCCCTCGCATGCTGTCTCCTTCCGCCCAGTGCACGGCGGCCGTCGTCGTCAGCGAGCAGCGCTGCCCGCGCTGGGGGCCGGGGGAGCGGCCTCCGCAGGTGCCTTGAGCCGGCGATGTGACCGGTCGCCCGAGCAGCTCGCGTGCAACGCAGTGGTGGCCTGTTCTCGATTAAAATGAGGCTCTGATTGACATTTTTACTAAAACAACCTAAAGGAGGATGTAAACGAGCGACTGCTCGCCCCAACTTTAACTTTGATTTGTCAATTCAATGGAAATGCAATGCCGTTACAAGTGTCAATCGCCTACTTCTATTACTCGGATCGTACACATTCGTTCGCCGTGAAAATACAGTCAACGATTTCAACGTAATTTTTCAAGGCAACCTGTATAAAGTCAAAAATATAACATTGCACGGATCGAAATTATCTGCCCGAGCATATATTCAAATTAGCATATTGAATGAGGTTATCATTTGACAACACTTGTTATGCAAATAACAATGTCGCATGCGGATTCTTATCATTTCGGTCTTGTGTTGTCACATATTTTAACTCAGCCGCTCTCTGTCTATCAAATGTGCAAATACACTTTTAAGCAGACTTTCCATGTCTTTAATATTTCAGAAACGAGAAAAGTATTACTTCGGAACGAACCGTTGGTACGCATAACAGAAGCCGCAAGTCGGAAAAATTTAAGGATCAAAGAAAGCTTCGAAAGTGAGTTAATTGTATGTACACTGCTCGGGCATGGCTGACTCACATCGCTCCAAAATAGCGCATAGCATTTTAAGCTCGTGCTCAATAATGTATTCATATACCTGATAAACTGTGATGTTAGTTTGTAAGCTAGGCAGCATGTCAAATAGATTCTCTAACCCTGTAACATGTACAGTGTATGCAGTAAAATTAGATGACATGTGGTGGTTGCTCCTATTATGTAAATACACTTAACTAACCTTACTCACTCTGTATAGTTATTGGTTTCTCTACCATCACCTCCAACCTTTTAAATATGAATGCTAGTATTTCAAGTCTTCTGAAGGTTGCATGATGGCTGCAAGGAAATACAGACAATATTCTGGTCTACAGATAAGTTGGAAGCCCAACCATTTATCCACAGCACCCTGAATGAATTTCATATGTCAAGAGGAAACTAATGGAATTATGCAACTCTACTAATTTTGCATGGTTTTGAAAGCACGAAACGAGGTATTCCGAGTGTTCTTTCCAAGAAACTCAGGTGACATTACAAATCTACAAAAGACTGATCAATGCGTTGGTTCTATCAAGATAGTCTTTCACATAAATGGAATCTTTATAGTTTTCATTTTTGAAAACTTTGTACTATTATGCACACACATTAAAGCAATAGCAGCTACAAAACTGAACAAAATAAAACGTACTGAAATTAATATTTATTAAATACCTACTTTATGTTTATCAACGCTCATAGTTAATAAGGGGAAAAGTGATAGTAAAATTCGAACATCGTTAATGAAATATACAATGCTAATGTAGATGATAAAAAATAGTTCATTCCCATTGACATCTCGTCTATAAATTGGATTTTTCAAGTTGTTTTCATAAATCACATTTTTATGTTTTCTTCCTTATTTTCAACAAAAGATAGACAACACAAAAGAAAAATGGGGGGGGGAAGTATTTGGTAGTACAAACATCGAATTCACTAGCAACACGAGACTCACTCAGAGTAAGAAGTTTTGAAAAGAAGATAGGACAAATTACAAAACTTTGCTTCTTCCGCGATGTTTATTGCATCCCTGCACGAAGCTAAAAATCTCCAGAAAACCCACTTTGTTTGGTAAATGCACTTTGCGAACAACATTGGGAGATCTCTACGCATGATTCATGAATCTCGAAGAGATCTTTTTCTTATATAATCAGTGGTGTTTCTCATATTCCAGGCAAACTGTCTTCTCTGCATTTCATTTATTTACTGAAGGATAACCTACAAGTTTACCTCCACTCTCTGCTCTCTATAATCTCCTTATTCATTCCAGTGCTAGAGAGTAGTAATAAGAACCGAGGTAGGTAGAATAATAATATTACACATGTATTTTTAACAGCAAAATCTATTTGAAACTATCTATTCATTTCATCCTATATTGTATATTTTTTTCCAAAAATTCATTTTGAAATTGAACTTAATAGAAGATTGGTTGTGGTAGGACGTCTTTGGCATATTCCTAATTTAGCTTATTAGTTTGCTGCTGATAACTTTCTCAAACTGGGACAATTCAAGTCTCATCCTGTATATTATCCTTAGCAGTATAGTGGTATTTTTCTTATCTCTCATAAAATGTGTAGTATAGTTCTCTGGATTGTTTGAACTATGTACCTACATCCACTTTTGTACATACTACTGGGTTTTCTTTTCTTGTACAAATGTGAGCCAAGCGACTTACATGGTGGAAGTGGAGAGGTGTCGGTACTTATTGATATATTCTCTGGGCGAAATTTGCTAATAAACGTGTGTTTGCAGCATGTCGGTACTGATGGCCATACCGAGCATTACCTACCAAATGCTCGGCTTTGGCTAGGGTGCAGGAGGCACATCTGGCAGGTTCCAGTGCCAGACCTTTGGCAGTCTTCACCACCCAAAGCTACGGCTGCTGAATGTCAGATGCTCTTCTTAGAGGGCATCACACATCTCAGGGACGACGCAGATGTGTGTGGTGCATGAGTGGAGCATAAAGTATTATGAAGTCATGTGTGCTCCTTTCACCAAGTGAAGTTCTGGACAGCACCGAACTAAAATAGACCTAATAATGTGCTCCACATCTATAGATCTCGATTAAACACCAAATGCAACATGGTTGAACATGTACAAAAGCTATCAGCCTAGCTGATAAGTCAGCTGTGCTAGGACAATAGGTCTAGCAGCTCTAAAAGACTATTTTTGCACTTCTTCGTTAGCATTCCTAAAAATCATTATCACCTGACAACATACTTCATAGAATTTCTGCACGAAGTGCTGTTCAAAAGTATGTGTGGTTTATAAATTCGACAGTGAAAATCACTCGTGAACTACTGAACCACTAAATTGCCACCCGAAATGCCTGACCTTAACGAAAGGAAATTATTATTTTACTAGTAAACATAGAAACAGGAGCGGGTCGATCTGAAAAGAAAATAGAAGCAAGCTTCACATGGAGGGAAAACGTCTAACGACCAACACCAACAAAAGGGCGTCCAAGACCGAACGTCAACTGACCTTTTCTCCCTGGAAGTCGTGGAGCCGGAAGCAATCGGCACAGCTGCGCGCCGCGAGGGCCGGCGCTTTCTCACCGGCAGGAATCGACAACCTGCTACACTGACGTTTGGAGACGGAATCGTCGTGTGCCGAGATTCCAGAAGCAGTGTTCGGAGGGGAAGGGAGGGGTGGGGGAGTTCGTCTGAATCGCGTGGACGAAGTCAGCTGCCACGGGGTTCCGCACAAGCACGCAGTCGTTCCGCAAAGTGTTCTCGGTATCAGCACAGAGGTAGGAGTGATTTAGTAGGGCTAGAAATTAGCGTCAGTGTAAAATCACACGTGAACTATTTAAACTTTTTTTTTAACCTGCCAATCCAAATGACTATGACCTTAAGGAAAAGAAAATCAGTAACAGGCGCGATAAGGTAATGTAGCCGATGTATCAACAAATTTTGGGCCACGTTTGTGAGACATCTTGGTCAGTGTCAAAGCAGCTTTTTAAAACTTCTTTAAGTTTCAAGCTTAAGTTTTAAGTTTCAACACTTATTCTTATACTATTTTATCACTCTCTTGTTTGACAACTCTTATTGCTAACACTCATTAAAATATTTTAATGAACAACTGATATTTCTTAAATAAATAAATCTTTCAGATCAAATCTGCGGGGATTCTTTTTATGGTGGCTATCTGAAAACAAAGCTTACGTAGTCAATTTTCACTTTCAAGTCGTATCTGACAAATTGTTAAACATCCACTAACACTCACTTGAGTTCAAGCCCTATTCGCTCAACGAGAAACCAAAGTTGAATTCTTAAGCAATACCTACGAGTTGGAGACGTTAGTTACCACGCCAATTGACCGCTCATGAAATGAGGGTGTTCGATCGCAGGCGCGCCTATCTCCATCCTGAACCCAATGCAAAAAAGTGTTCTTGCCAGCTCTACTTGTGCCGAGGGGCAGAGCTTCGTACGTGCCACTCGTACGCACACGCACTAGCAAGGTCGCCAGTGCTTACGGTAGAGCTGGTAATGGCCGATAACGTTATCGGGCCATTCAACGGCGACCTTCTCGTCCATTGACGACGTTCGCTTTAAATGCTCTGGAAGCGGTCTGTCATTTATACCTAGGGTCCCAGACAGGTTACCCATCTAGAAGACCTATCTCTATAGGGAGATGTAAAGGTGAGGGTTTGGAGAACAAGTCAATAAAAGCATTCTTTGTAAATTGAAATATGTAATTAAAAACTATACTGAAATTACCGTTGCTTTTATAAAAATAAATATAATACTTGCATAATATTTACATAGTTCTTATTTATAAAATAATACATTTTGTACACACGTTCAGGTACTATTTCCTGACTTGAGCAATATAAACATTTAGGTAACATGGCTGTGAAAACATTTCAACATGTTATCAATCAACAATGTCTAACAGGTTGAGATTTCACAGTCAAAGAGAGCAAATAGTTTACACAAGGCAAAATACTAATGGCATATTAAAATTGATTTAATCTCATATTAAAATACTGAAATAAGTGCCACTTAATACTCACATCAATACAATAGGAACTTGGCATTCTCTGAACTTTGAGCAATGAATACAGTCAAGTGGCATACAATACAACAGCAAATGTAAACAGAATACAAAATTATAAAATGAGATTCATATTGCACAAAAATTAAGGCTACATAAAATGCTACAGATAGATCATAATTTGACAAACAAAAGAAGTGAGGTTCATCAAATTAGCAGATTTAACATGAAGGGAATGCAAAGACTAATTACAGAAAACACATTTACACAATTAAATAAAAGGTTAGAGCTTTCATACATAAAACACATTGCTAGCAGAGCATTGTAACATAAATACTGCAGCTACAGTTTATCAGTTACTTATCACTCAGCTAAGTTGGCAGGCTAAATTTTCAAATTCCTCTCTTCAAAATGACTCGGTGAAACTTTATGAGGGTAAGTGAGGCAAGCACTATTTCAAAAATAAGAAATGCAATAATCACAGACGCCTAAGATTACGGCGTGATTCTTTGCTGCCAATGCAAATCTTACGGCGCACAGGGAGAGGACTATGTCCACGACAGGGTAAACCTTCATGAATATCACACAAACAAAACACACAAAAGCTATATTGGCAGCCAACAGCTTGACATTGAGCATAATTAGATGTGGCTTGTGATGGGTGAGAGCATCTTGGACAGCGAATAAGGCAGGTTCCTTCATCTAGAGCTATTCCAGCCTGCAACAAATGTATGCAACAAAATACATTAAGGTTGTCTGGATAGGTACTGAAAGTTTTAAAGAGGAAAGACATCTTTTACTACACAGCAAATTGAAATATTTAGTAATAATAATAATTTTAAAAAAAGCAGACTAAATTTGTAACCTGGTAAGATTTATTGTCGTCAATAATAATATAATTATTAATATTATTATTATTATTAGTAGTATTAGTAGTAGTACTACTAATATGGAAACAATTGCTTTCTTAAATCTTTGAAGAATATATTTAATTTCTTTTAGTTTTAATATCTAATTTTACCTTGAAGAAAAGTTTGAAGCGCACTTTACTTGGACTGACAGGTGGGCTCCGCGGAGTACTAGGTGGAGTTGATGAGTTGCTACCTCTTCTGTCAGTGTTTTGAATCTCCCTGAAAATTCCTTTATTTGAAGTCAGAGAAAGGTTTAGAGAATGTCCAGTTTGTTTGAATTTTTCCTAAAAGAAAAAAAAAAAACAATTTAATTTCGTATATAAAGACAATTATATTTAACAAGTCACAAATAAAAAACATAATGAAAAGTTAATTTAAAAATACTTAGGAAGTTAAGTAACTTTATGTGATGAAAGTATAAAAATCAACTGAATTTCTCTGAAATCTTTGATACTGAATAAAGTGACAATCTAAAAATGATTATTCTCAAATTTTACTTTATGTTCTGAACATTTTTATTAAAGGTACAAAACATACCCAGGTTATGTTCTCCTTGGCATGTTTAACATGCCTTACATGCGCCAATCGTCTACGATTAGCTACAGGATCATTAACACATATTCTTCGCCACTCTGACGATACTAAGCACATAGTAACTAAATCCTCCGGGTGTAAATAACTCAGAATCCTGGAAATTATTACAGGGAAACTGCCCGAAACACCAGCAAAATACGCTAAAAAATCTAGGCGAGATACACCACAATAATTACACTGACGAGGTAAACAGCGTCCTGTGCTTTCAGATCGTTCATGGGTGAAACTAATATCTTGTTTAAATTTCTTCGCAACAATTTTTCCCAGAAAAATACCGGATTTTTTCTTCGAGTTCACAGATCTGGTTTCTGGTTTCGAACGAAGCACAGTCTTTTCCTCGCGTGAAGTACGCACTTCTGCAACTGTCTTTGTTTCACTCACCGATTCATCGACAAGTAAGTGGCTGAAACATTCTGCAAGGGTTCCATTTTTGTCATTGGGTGAACTGTACTGACCATCTTTTTTTTCATTCACAGCAGATGGACAAGAATAACGTAAGCCATCTTCCAAGTATTCGTTGACGTTTTCCAATTTCAAACTCTTGTAGTTCTCTCCCAGATGCTTTCTTAAACTACTTAATTTCCCAGCTTTTTGACTCGTTAAAGGCGTATCATATATGGCATGTTCACTTAGCCCACGAATCGATAGATTAACACAGGTTTTGTCAGGAGAATCGTTGCACAAAGTACTTGGCGTCGCCGTAATATATCCACTATCATTTGAGAGTGTAGGCGTAGATTCCAGGTGCTTTTCTTCGGAGATTTCTCCAGAGTATATATTATCCATCTGAAAAATAACCACAATTAAATGAAGCAAATTATTTCCACAAAATAATTGTGAATCTCGCGGGAACGCAATTCACAAAACAACTGAAAGATACAAACAATGCATACATCATACGCGAATAATTCTTAATTTTTGACAGAAACATACACTATTTATTGCAAATATTGATTCAGAAGATTTCCAATAACTCAGTCATTGCTCAAAATCACTTACCGTGAACTACTTTCGTAGACGGGAGGCAAAATACAGCGCATGCAAACAACGCTTAATACCACCCGTCAACAGCCATCTTCAGTCGGTAAGCAACTATTCGAATTTCCAGCTCTTGTAGAATAGAAGTGGGGGGCTACGAACTGACTAATGTGATTGGCTGAGAATGGTAGGGAGGTTCACTTCAATACTGATTCTGTTTGGTTGTTTCAAACCACGTGATTATGAGAAAATAGTAAGTCAAAGGACCTGAACTAATGCAACGAAAATGTATCTAAAATAATAATAATATTAAATGAAGAAATTACACAACTGCCATCGTATACAGGAAACAGAACAAGTAAAATTTTTCTCTCCGAATATTATTTCGCGAAGGGGTGATAATAAACTTTTTTTTTTTACTTTTCTGAAATAATTTACAGATCATGTTTGTATCCATGAAATTAATATTTGTTACGTTTGCTGCATTGCTGAACAGTACATTTCGTTTGTTTTTATGCCACACGGGTCAAATTCAGCCTTAGCTTGGTGAAGTGTGGTGTATGGTGTAGTTAACTTGCGGAAAACCCGTATAAATCTAGCGTGATACGTAAGTTGTAATTCAATAAATGGTATTTGTAGTAATCGGACAAATAGATAGCAGTGAATGAGGTTTATGTTGAACGAACTTTTTTTTTACACAGTTCAGGAAACATTCAACAACGGCGTTTTATGATAAAATCTAGAAGATTGACGAGCTACTTTCGAGGACTTTAATTTAGAGGCTCAAAACTTTGTGAGTACTCGTGTCAAAATATTCTGTAGATATACTATTAGGTGCGTGTTTTACGAAATTCATTCTGCAATGATATTTTCTCGTAGAACTTCAACCCATAACCTTACTAATTGTTTATAAGTATCAATTTTTTATATGTATAAATGGTAGACTTGTTTCATGTCTAGCGATAAAGGAAATATGGATTCAAGTGCTCCCAAAGAGACTTCGACCACAATGATATATACTTGTGGTGGTAAGTAACTAAGTACTTTATCCTTGAAATTTGATTCAAAGACATTATATCCCTTGAATTAATGGATAACTATATTTCAGAGTGTCATCATGAAAATGAAATTAAACCAAGAGATCCTATTCGATGCAGAGAATGTGGTTACCGTATCATGTACAAGAAACGTACCAAACGCTGTATCCTTTTGTGTACCCAAGAATATTTTTCTAATTTGGCCAAAGCTCCAATTTAGATTGTGTGAAAGCTTTAATTGGTGTGGATTTTCACTAACATTCTGTTGTAGTTGACAATGCCATGTGTGGGTAATTATTAGGACTAGGATGCTAATAACTAAAATACTCAAATAATGGTTGATACCTTCTAGACTGAAATTTCCCCCCACCCCCTTGCACATTTTCCTTTTAACAGTCCTATCACTTCTGGTCAGTCATGTTGAAGCACGATATTAGTTCTTAATTTCACTCCACCTTGGCAAAGGGCATAAATGTATTTGTTTCCAATGGCGCCTTGCAGTGCTGCCTTTTAGGTCACACAAAACGTTTTAAAACATTTAAATTTGAAGTTTATAGGACAAATAAGCAACAGAGAAATGAGTAATAAATATCCACCCCCTGATGTTTATTGCTGCATTTCATTTGCAAGGCAGTGTAATTTGAGAAGTCGACAACCCCAAAGGGTGTTACAAAGGTTTTCTTGTATGTTTTACAACTTGGTAGTGCCCTAGTATTTTGAATTGAGGGAAAGTTAGTAAATTTGAATTGCTTTGTTGAATAAAGTTTTGGATTGAGAATAGCCATTGAAAAGGAAGCTGAGCAAATTAATGCTGGAGGGCACATGAGCTCACTTTAAAATGCATCTGTTGCAGTTTTAGAGGTACAAAAGGGCTATGGTACAAGTGTGCCTGGAGTACTGATGTTGTCTATTGCTCGATGCTCGGGTGCCTGCAGGCTAATTTTCCAGTACCTTGTGTGGTGGTGGTTATTCCTTTCCCCTCCAGTATCCTTGGATGTGAGAGAGATGGTATGTCATAGAATAAGTTTCTTTACAAATTTTATATTTTTAAATCATATTGTATTTTTTTCCTTAATATTGAACAGTGGTGGTGTTTGATGCAAGATGATAAACTTTCAAGAACGTTTGAATGTACATATGGAATTTTTTTTATATATTTTAAAATATAATAAATATACAGGAGATAAATGAATTTATTGGCAGTTTCTCACATTTATCATTCACTGTTCTCATCCTCACTATAAACACACATTGTAATGAATGCCGATCATAACATTAAAGCTTGTACAAGGGGTGGGTGCAACATAGATACAACCCAGTGTAGTACTACGTACAAAATAGGTTTGCAGCAGAAACAACAACAAAGCGACAAACAAGTGATTGATCTACATTTCTGGAAGTAATAAAGCATCTTTTAGATAAATTTATAATATATACATGAAAGAACATTTGGTTTTTAACATTTGCTTGTGGGTGGTGAGGCTCTCGCACACGAGTAGACAGATTTGTACTGCTGTGTAAATTACTCCGCTTACATGCCTCTAGATCCATTCTCACATTAAACTATGGAAGGTTTCAAAGGTTAAGAGGCATTTTTTTTGCCATTAATAATGGACTTTTAAAAAATTTGTAATAAAAATTGAACTTCACTAGCAGGCATGCAGTCACCATCTGCCCCACAATTTCAGCAGTAAAAACCTTGAGCTTTTATTATCTAACTAATTTCGAGATCCAAGCTATGCCCCATTGCAAAGATCTGCATTACCCCACTGCAAGGCTGTCACCTTTCCAGAACAATCATTTTAAATATTTGCATTTGTAAAATAAAATTAAACAGATGGCATATGCATTTGTTTTTGTAAACATGAATTCAGAGATTCAATTTCAAAAGGACCTTTCATTTGATGGTGATCACGGCCTCTTAATACTTTTAGCACTTTCGAGTTTGAATTTTCTTGTATGATGCCACCTTACTTATTCATGGAAGGCAGAACACTGCACGTCTGCTTGTGGTTCATGAAATATTTGAATTGCACATTAACACTACATAATACAAGTTAATCGATGCCAATATGGCACACTTAATGCTCATCTTCCCTGGACACCATTGCAAGGGCTTCTTCCCCAAGACGCAGGACGTCTTAACCTCACAATACGAATCGAGATACATTTTTAATCAGACAGTATTTGGTTAAATTATCTTTGTGTGAAGGCAATACCCGTATGAAAATAGTAAGACAGTTCTAGAAAATTTAAAATCTTGGATTTGCAGAAAGGGCTACATGTTAAAATTTAATGTTATGCAATACTGTGAGGAGAGAGTAATTTTGCGTCTCAGTGATGTCACCCCTCGAATTACATATTAAGTTGATTTCCCGGCAAATGGAAAGTATTCCATTATATTACTACATTTAATGTTATAGCTAAGAACTGTTGAACAGTTGTGAATTAGAATTCAAATGGCACAACTCATAGGGACAGGCACTCAAGTTACAAAATCCATTAATAATACTCTAACAAATGCGATTGTTATCACACATGGGATACACACATACATATAAAATTATTGATAAAATTCAGTTGATTGACATTTAAGTTGCTATCAAATTTCATTACAGGGACAGTAATGACCTCACCTTTCACAGCAATATAAAGTCCTCAATAATTCAATTATTCAGTGCATGAAGTACCAAGGATTCTTGAAATGGAAGCGAATTTGCGACCATATGTCCGAGCTGCCCAAACCAGCACCATGCAAAGGGCAGAGAAGACTGTACCAACCAATTACTGCAGTTAGTTAACCTCATTTTTAGATCTATATCTACAATTACGAAAAATCAATCAAGTGGTTGGGTATTTTGTTAATCCATATACAGTCAGTTCTATAAACAATTTAAAAACAATCACAGAATTTTGCACAGATTAAAGCAAATGTCATTGCCCCCGTGCAGTCTGGACATGTGGTCGCTGAGGGAGGGACAGAAGTAGCTGCTTACATCTAACTCACATGACTATATGCCATTTCACAGTGCAGAATATCTTACAAATTATGTCAACATGAGTCGCATCTCAACAAGTAAAGCATAAAAATGGAACACTAATGTGGGAGTGAGCAAGCTTCTTGGCAAGAGGTCCACCATGTCCTGACCTTCTGCCAGATGTCGTACCATGCCTGTCTTCACCAAAACAACACTTGAATGTTGCACTTCATCCATTAGCCTTAATATAAATATAGATTTGATGGTATTCGATACCATCAACTCTCCGTGATAAGGATAATAAATTATCTAAATTTCTGTACAAATTGGCAAGGAAATAAAAACAAAACATCCTTTTATAAAACAATTTGAATGTGGCTCTAAATTAAATGCACTGTTATGGGCTTCAAGAACAGTCTTATCCCTGTTAAGATGGGCAGTAATTTGCATTGGTCCATTTAATTCCTATATACAGAATTTGATGCATTGGTGTTTTGTGACTTAAAACTGTCGTCTTGTGCAACTGACACAAGTATGTGACCATGACCTGGCTGAAGTTGCATGCTGGTCTTGAGAATGATAATTTGTCAGCAGCTGCCTCCTCAGCTAGCTGCATAGCATTCTTAACAGCTCAAGCAAAGTACATAACTTTCTTGGTGTCTGCATGCACAGTTATGGCTCTTGCCATTGCTCCTGGAGTGCGATCTTCACTGCTGCCCGACTGATGAGAGCCCTCCCCACTGCAACAATAGCACAATGCAGTTTCACTGTTCAGCAAAATCTTTTGTTCTCTCATTTATATAATGTCATTTTTTGAACAATATCTACATCTCATTTTTTCAACAAAGCGTTGTAAATAAATGGAAATGCATATAACTGAAGTTTCCTTCTGGTGTGAATGAATGTCTAACCTTTAAAAGCTTGTAGCTTGTATTGCCAAATACCTCTTGGACACAAAATTCAGAACAAATTCTTTATAATACATTTTATACTAACATATTTTTCTCTTAATTCATTACTTTATTTGAAAGTAGATAGTTATTTGAAAAAAGTGTAGATCGAAGAGGGTCCTAGGATCATGTAGGAATAAGCATCAAAATTAATTAATTTAATAAAAAGGATTTGCTTAATACACCTGTACTTTATATTTATATTTACAGTCGACTCCGGTTATAGTGCACTTCAGGGGACTAACATTTTTGGCTCACTATATTCGACAACGTGAAAATTAAATAGAATCTCTCTCCATAACAATAGATTTTATTAATATAGAGATATAGCAAAATACATTAACAGCTCCAACTGAAAATTACTGTATCTTTATTTGTCTTTAAAAATCAATTATTTTAAATTGTTTACTTCGCACTTTTTCCATTAGTAATTTCTCTAGATCTTTGTCCAAGTTCGTGTTCTCTCAATACTCGATTCTGAATTATCCTCCTAAGCATCTTAAACGCAGTCTAAACACTCTTCAATGCCTCTTGCACTGTTTGAACAGGGTCTCACTTTCCGATGGCCCTTTACTTGCCTAATAATATACGAGATACTTTCGGTAGCGGGATGGCGCACAAGGCTAATGAAACTGATTGCTTTTCCGCATGGTACAGCAGATATCGCCAGGATAAGACAGTTGTGTGCTTCCTGTTGCCTAAATAGAACTCAACTTGTTTCATCCCGTGGAATAATTAGTAACACCCAGCTCGAAATGCAGCAACCAATCGCGCGTCACTGCCGCTAGTTGGTAGCCCCCGCAGGGGACAGCTTTTGTTTCCGCAGTGAAACAGAGTGGCATAAGGTCATCAGTAGGTACCCATTCTATGGCTGCTACCTTCACCTCGGGGAGGCTTCTTTGATTATGATTTTTGGCCGACAATATTGTTTTCAAGCTGCCTAACGTTGGAATTTTTTTGCCCAGAGGCGATACATTCTTTTTTGAGAGGAATTAATTTTCAGGGCGTATTTTCTAAGTTCACTATATCTGAGTCCACTATAACAAGAGTTGACATAAAATAAATTTATATATATATTGAAAAGAATTACATTCAGCATTAAGAGCAGTTTGCACAATACATATGTTTCATCATACCTGTCATGTTCCTTTTCAACAAGGTGGTAACGGGCTCGAAAAGCTACCAAATGTGCATAATAAGCTGGAGCAGGGATGGAAACTGAACGTGTACATCTAACGTAAGTATGACAAAGTTGGTAAGTTAAACACTGCAACTCATCAGAATCAAAGTGGTTGTCATCCCACAACACATGGTAATGGCTGGGACGAGATGTACCCTGAAAAAAAGGAAAGAAAACAGCTTTGTGAGCAAGATTATGAAATATAGACTTCTATTAAATTGTCTTCAGTAAATTACTCACTTGAATACCCTGATGACTACAGAGGTAGAAATCAAACTCTGTAGGATGTGTTATTCCAACATCAACAGTGGTCCCAGCAGGAATGTTTCCAGACTTGCCCGATTGTTCTTTCTTGTCCGCACAAAACAGCCTGAGAAAAAAGAAAAATGGTTGTGCTGGGATGTTATCAATGAACATAATCTGGAAGACTTCATTTTTAGAAACACATGAAAATTAGATATCACTAATACTTGTTGTATACTGTTATGTTAACTTATAACACTGAAAAATTTACTTAGGAAGACCAATTACCTAGTATGATGACGCTTCTGAACCACAATGAATGTAATTCCAGGTTTGTAATCGCCTTCTAGCTTAATACAAGCTTCACGGATAGCAGTAAGTTCATGTTGCAACACCTGCAATATATTTCCTATGTAAATTAACTCATAATATATTACACACAAAATACATAATACCTTGGCACTTACATGAAGAAACTGGCCTTCTGATACACCATCTCTATAAAGAATAATTCGATGAGGCTTGTAACCACCAGTGCTTTTGTAGAACATGATGAGAAGTTCCCTAGCAACATAAAGATATGACCACAATGTAGACACTCAAAATCAATGAAACTTTCATTAACAGTGTAATCTCATTAGCATGTTATACAAGGGACCAAGAATCTTGAATGTTGTAAAATATGAACATAAATACACTTGAAATTAATTTAATTGCTAATAATAATAATAACAACAATAATGTATATGACTTTTCAACAATATATTTTTTCAAAACTAAACCATTAAAAAGTTAAAAATCTAAAACACAATTGAAGTTAAAAAAGAATTTTAAATATACTTTTAATCTTTCGACAGACTTAATTCCTAAAATTTTTGCAAAAAGTCAAACAGTTCTATATAATAATAATAATAATAATAATAATAATAATAATAATTGATTTGTGAATTTTATAGTTACACGCATTCACAGCTTTTTCATTACAATGAACTGATGTACCAAGTGGTTATATTTTCTTATTGCAATTTCTGAGAAAGTAAACAAACATACCTGACCATGGAACTCAATTCTTGGATGATTTCTTGACGATGTTGTTGTACCCTCACAGTAGCAGCGTATCGGCTAGGATGGGCATCCATAGAGCCAACAACTGCAGCAATGGACGGCTTTTTGTTATCTCCAGCTGGAGGGTGCGTTACATCAGCTCCCAAAAAGATCACTGGCTCATTGAAAACCTAGAAAGCACATTTATGGTTTAATCACACAATCTAGAAAAAATGAAAGAATTTCTTTTGGCAGTCATGTAAAATTTCTAATGATTTCTTATGACTACTGTGAATCTTCCTATCATTTTCTTTTTTAACAAATCAAAGTACAAGTTGTAAAACAAAGCATCTATGTGCTTTAACCTTAACAATGCCAGTGGAACTAGCCCCGTTGCTGCAAATACTGCCACAATGAATTTTAAAGAAATACTGATTTTTAATCTCCTTAGCACCATTCATGCTTATATATATTTCAAACTATTTCTTCTGGAGAGGAAAAATATAAAGTTATCTCAATCTATAGAAGATTTAAGATATTGTATCCTTTTGAAAAAAATTATTTATAAGTTTTTTTTTTTTTTATATTTTCCAATTTCAAAAAGGATTTTTTGCCACCAAATGTAATTCTGATTTCTGGGATAACACTTTTAAAAATGTTGTGAATTTTAGATTTTATTAGCTGAGTGATGCTATCAGTTAAAAAGCTGAGTGATTATTACCTAATCATATTTTATTAACAAACGAGAGGAAATATTTAGTAAACACAATATTTTGAATTATCATTTTGGTATTTGACACTACATTTGAAGTAAAAACATTGAAAATGTTGTATCCAATGGCAATAATGGGATAGGAAAAAGGTTGCCTCTTTGAAGAGAAAAGGCAGGACACTTTAAGCATGGGTATTGTATTATAAATGGCAAATACAATTTTATTTAGTTAACGAGAAACTACAAAATCCAAAACAGATTTATGTCAATATTGTTAATTGTGTGTTTTGTAAAAAGAGCATGGGGGGTCATTACATGGTCATTATGAGATTATTACTTTCTGAAAATATCTTATTATCCTTTAATGGAAAACCACGCTCATCCCAGTATATTGGTTTCTCTACAGAAAACTATGAACATCTCGGAGAGCTTGCTGATCACGCTGCATTTGCAAACCAATTTAAACACCTATAGAGAAGCCAAGCTTCAGAATTTCGAATTGATCCTTCGTGAGAAAATACAAATATTATCTATTATTTGATATATAGACTTAAGGAGTTTGATAATAAAATGTAGTAAAGCATATTTATGTTGCAAGCAAAAAGTAGGGACAATACCACCAGTCATGCAGGGATGTGACACATTTATCATAATATAGGGACAATCCCTACAAAGTGGCATGTCTTATAACTCTAAACGAGAAAGACTCAACAAGTCAAGATATTTTAAGCACCCACAGAAACCAATACACTAATAATGCTATACACACAACCCCCAAAAATACATTGTTAATCAAACTGTTATTTTAAAAACCTGAACTACCATGTTGCTCGAGTTTTGTGGTTCCCACACAAACCTAAAGAATAACTGAACTCTTGACATATGAAAGATGGAATATACCCAACGAGAGTATTTGGATGCCTTGGAAAGTGTCCCTTTGTATTGTGCCAATGTGTGGGAATAATCAATTTATTGTTGGATTACTCTTAATTATACTGACAAGTGTATTATTCAATAACACTATTATTTAAATTTTTTGGGGAAAAGAAATCATGGCATTTCACTCATTCTGAACAGGTGCTCCAGGCATGTTATTTTCCTCAGAATGCTTTATTGGAGGGCAGTAGGTCTATAATACAGTGCATCACAAGTTTGTTTTCCTGGACACCTTAACACATTTTAGCACTCCTTACTATCTGAGAATTGACACTGAATGACCCATTTACATTTTTACTTCAAATCTCTTACTGGAAATTGATATTTTAAAACATTATTTCTAGAAGATAGCATTCCATTTTGGTTAAAAAATGTGAATTGAGGTAATAGCTGTTATGTTTTTAATATTTTGTGCCACCACTTCAAAACGTCTTTAAAATTTCAATATTTATAATTCAAATTTCTGATAGAAAAAAACCTGTATACCATATACCATTATACAGCAATACAAACTACATAAAAAATATTTTTGAGAATATTTCAAATATGAATTTTTGAATTAAATTTGGAATGACTACATGGCTAAAATTCAGTATTTTATTTTATGTCTGATATTACTTAATTTTGCTTTGGGAACACTTTTCCAGAAATCAATCACCCTGATATTGCAATCTTCAGCAGTTCACCTCCTAGATGCCTAAAATACTCTTTGTGAGTAAACCTTGACCAACGACACAAAGGCAAACTATACTTGCTGAAAATATAAATAAAAAGCACATATTAAGATGACAACTCTTATCAGCCCATTGCAGTCAGCAGGATGCATTGGTTTTCACCAGCTCTTGGCAGTGTATGGGTTAAATCTCAAAGGAAAGGTATTATCCAAAGAAAGGGCTGGGCAACACCCTGCCTTGCTGGTAGGAGAAAAATGAGATGTTATATAATTTACAAAATGCTCATAATCCAGCAAAATTTAAAATCTTGTGTACACAACAACAATAATTGAGGGAAAAAATTCCATCTTAATATTTCAAAAGAAATAGGTGTTCTGAATGAACTATATTTCAACAAAATATTATTGAAGTGACAACAAGCCTTTATAGCATTTAAAGAATGATTCCATAATACTGATACCTATTTTGCGTATTTTCACAAGAAGTTTCAAGTTTTCCAACTCTTTTAATCTGGAAACTGCCACCATTCAAAATATGCATAAACAAAATATTTTTCAAATGCCCTCAAATTTTATTTTTTTCTATAAATGATGACACATGTTTCTGTGAATGTGCTTTGTTTGCAATAAAAGGTTTCCTTAATTTTGTTAAAAAACAAGATATTCTTAATCACATGAGTATACTTCACCCATTCAAACTACAGCAAAATTTCACTCATATTTTTTCAGGGGACTGAGGGGAAAAAATGTAGAAGTGAGAAAAATGCATTACTGAAATTTAATATTATGAGCAAAACAAAAATTCCATATGTTTATATTGGCACACTCCACTCTTGGACCTATGTTAGTTTTGATTTATTTAGTCAAAGAACAGTAAAAACTGTGTGATGTATTGGGGGAAAAGTACCATCTGCATATGTTTTCTTGAGCTCCAGAATCCCTTCTCTACATTTTAACTATAAATAGTTGAAAGATGAATAAAAAAGAAGCAAAATTAACTTTTGAAAACTAGACATTTTTGCATCTGAAAACTTATTTGTAAACAAACTACATATCTGATTTAAATAGTAACAGCCCCCTGGCTTTTCTCCTACCACTACTAGCAAAAGATGAAGCTACATTTATGTCCAGAGGCAAAACCAGGAGCCATATCAGCATTTACTCAGTGGATCATGGAAACTGGACAAGTACCTAATTGAGACCGGAAGCTGAAGTACTTGTCATTGATCTGAAAGCTGAAGTACATCACTTGTTATGGAAAAGTTAGCACTGATGCTCGCACTTCATGCGGCCAGACTTTTAGCTCTGTGACACAGGAGTGTTGCGTTGATGCTCGTCACCTAATGTGATGTCGATAGCTGCGTCTACACACACGCTGATGCCTGTGCATGCGAGTTGCTTAATGCCTGTTGTAGATTAACACAAGTGACAACAGGTAGGCGATGTGTGTTGCCAAGAGCACTCGTGTGTAGTTTCGTATAAGATACAATGTTTATCTATAACACGAGTTACGTGACTCGAGAGCACAGGCATCAACACAGCTGACATCATCAGCATTAGATCACACACAGCAATGCAACGCTTGTGTGACACTGGCCAAATTGTCATAATATGACTGATTCCCTCCCTGTTTCAATATTTCCTTTAAATGTGCTTAATTTTTATCGAGCAATATTGGTGATCATTATGCAATGCCACACTGAATGACACTAGTACCCCCATTGTTCAACTTGTAGTTTTGTCCAATATTCCAAAATTGGAGAGTTGAAACCAAATGAAATGCCCTGCATAGAGATGAAATTAAGCAACCTGATTACTGAATTCAACACAAAAATTCAGGGTTGGGTTTCTCTACAATACTGTACGTTCTCATTTATTGTCGTTTGGGATGTCATACAGTCTTGAAGCGACTTTCATTATGAACAAACATGAGTGAAAAACATATAAATGTAAAACACATACCCGAAATAATTTAGAATGGGAAGTATTGGAATTTATCCGGAACGTACAGAAAACAACGTATAAACAGTTTCACTGTATCGTGTTCCTAGAAACACACATTTGCATAGTAACGTACTGAATAATAATTTTAAGGCATACATGTAAAAGAATCTGGGCTTTCTTTACGACCACTAGTTTCAGCTTGAATGACAATTATATTCAATAAATGAAAGTTCATCAACTAAACAAAAATTGCACACTATAACAAACGGCTAAAATGAGATAACATCATGAATACTGTGCAAACAATGGCTTCTTAACCCTAAGGATCACAAACACAGAACACTTACCTTTGGTCTAATGGAGGGCACCAAAATGCTATTTATTCCTCCTAGTTTTACATTGATCTTCAAACACAAATTGGATAGCGTTTGGGGAGAAGTTTTGTTTACATTTTTAGCTTGAACACACTGGGTAGCCATACCCAGAACAGTATCACCAACTCTCTTAACTTCAGCTAAAACAATATTTAAATATGTATTAAATAAATGTGAAATATACAAAAAAGTATGTAAACATTAAATTAATATTTGATATTACAGTCTGATTTTCAGCAAAACATAACTAACAAATGTTTAAATACTTATCATTTAGATATACAAATCAACGCAACCACACGTAACACACCCAATTTTTTGTTTTAGGACTTATCCCAACATAACAAAAGGCTTCTCTCTGGTGAAATTCAGAATTTTGAAGTTATTATAATGGTATGACTTGCAGTAGGACATTTAATTTTTCCTCAAGATTATTCTTAAGTTTCATCACTACTATTTACAAAGTCCAAAGTCACAGACATTGTAAATTGTCAGAAAATGAAAATATAACGACAACAACAAAAACAACTTGGGTGAAAGGCAAGGCTTCCTTTTAGTGTCTTATTTCTATGGACCTTCAGAAAGACTAATCTTCCAAATCATAGAAATCAAGAGAAAAATGTTCATCATTAGGTCCTTGGAACAGACTCCAGCAGAGTGACACAATCAGTGAGCAGTGCACCCATCAGATCCCTCACGATCGGAAGTACAGGTTGTTGTCAAAGAACTAAGGGAACTACTATCTGACAGAACCAACAGTTAAAATGGAAGAGCTATGAATTCCACTAGAATATGTACTAAAGGTGTTGATTGGAACTCAGTGTGATTCTTCATTAAAATGTTATCAAAATACTTCATCATAACGTTGTTCACTTTTCAGTATTGCACTCACCATACACAGGTGTCTTCCCTGGAAGTACTACAACTACTAACTGCAATGAAGCAAACGAAGATTTCAGATAGCGGAACATAGGCTCTACCTGATCTGGTCCTGTCGCGTATTTGCCTGAAAAAACAGAGCAAAAGAAAATTATGTGTGGGCATGAATGTGTACAGTGCACAAGAGATAAGAAAAATCTCCATAAAGATAAATATGAAATATAAAACTTCTATTTTATTTTTCTTGTAGTATAGTTTTCTTAATTATTTGAATTAGAACATGAGCGAGATAGATTGGGAGTGGGTACAGGGAAAGGTGAGGCAAGGTGGATTGAGGTAGGGATGCACTAGAACAGATAGACATAGGCAAATGGCAGGAATACATGTAATTCCTGTCTAATAAATTATGAAACTAGCTTTACTAACACAGCACATACAGTCAACTCCAGTGATTGTGAACTTCTGGGGAACAACATTTTTGGTTCACTATATCCAATGATGTCAAAATTAAATTAAATTTCTCTACAATTATCGATTTTATTAATACAGAGATAAAGCAAAATATATTAACAGCATGAACTGAAATTATAATGTATTTATTTGTCCTTAAAAATCAATTATTTTCAATTGCTTGCTTCGTACATTTTTCATTTGTAATTTCTCTAGGTCTTTCTCCCGAGTTCATGCTCTCTCCATACTGGATTCTGTATTGTCCATTGTGTCTTAAGTGTCGCAATGCAGTCAATACCTTCAATGCCTGAAGTCTCACTCTTATAATTGCCTAATAATATACAAGATCCTTTTGGTAGTGGGATGGCACAAGTGGCTAATGAAACTGATCAATTTTCCGTGCGGCATGGTGGGTATTACCAGGCTGTGGGGTTGTGGCAGTTGCACACTTCCAGTCACCTACGTAGAACACAATGCACTTTCTCCCGCAGAATATCAAATAACATCAACCTTGAAACTGAAGCAAGAATTTGTATATCATCACTGCCAGTTGTAGCAGGACACAGCCTGTGTTTCCACAGTAAAAGTGGCATGAGGTCATCAGTAAGGACCACATTCTGGGTCTGCTATCTTCACCTCAGGAGAGACTTCTTCGGTTATGACCTTTGGCCAATACCTTTTTTCAAGCTGCCTAATGTTGAAATTTGTGGCACAGGAGCAATATATTCTTTTCCAAGAGGGAATTAATTTCCAAGTTGCTGTATTTCCTATAACCACGGTTCAGGTTCACTATAACTGAATCTTCTCATGCTTATTTGAAATGTAAGTGAAATGGGACCAGTGACTTAAATTCACTATAACCGGAGTCAACTGTACTTTCACTCATTATTTGTAACTTTTGTCATTTTCTCAGAGTTAAATGAAAATGAAACTTGCACAATTTTTTAAGGATCATCATAGCTTTATAGCTCTGAGGCAAAATTTGGAGCGGTTATAAAAAAAATTAATTTTAATAATTTGCCTTTACTTCAAGCCAAAATTACACAGAAACTACTAGTTTAAAAATAAAAATTTACTATTACTCTTTCTTTCTTTCTTCAAAAAATAGTACATGGATTTATTTACAGATCTAACTTTTTAGAACATGCTTCAATAAGGAAAAAAAATCTCCATATCAATATTGTAATTTTGCGATGTTAGTTTTTACTTTCACGCCTTACATGGTAAAGAGGGATAGAATTGTAATCATGAACTGGGAAAAAGCAATTTTTTGATAGAAAAACTCTTATTGCTAGGCTCTGGTAACGAAAAAACAGATCGACCTTGTTCCTATACACAGTAAATTAATTCTTTTAGCACATTGGGTAGATCACAATCCACATTTCATCAGTCCTTGAAAACGAAAAATCGATAGACAGAAAAATATCTGTCTTTCAGTCTGTGGTCAATGCTAAACAGTTTAGACAATTTCCTCTAAAACTGACATTTCTTAATCAAATTGAAGGAACTCTAAACCTTGCTGGTTTGAAATGGATATTTTTATTTTTGGAGGTACTTTTTATGAGGCTTCAACAACAATTTCTCAATTTCAAAATTTCCTAAAAAGTATCTCCAAATTTTTTATTAAATCTTGTCCTTGGGTAGTGTAGAGAATGCTTAAAACAATGGTGCAGGTCTAATTTTTATTGAAATACCTGATTTTTTAAAAAATTCAAAGTTAAAATTTTTTTTTTGCATCTCCTTATAATTACAATACTGATAGAGATTTTTCCATTTTGAAACCTGATCTTCAAAGACAAGTCTCTAAAAAAAAGGTCATGCACATTGTTTCAAAAATATGAGTAGTTTTCATTTCACGTAGTGTGAAATAGAGGCAATTTTTAAACAATTATTTTCTCAAAAATGATTCTGAATTTTTTCTTTAAATTTTCTCCTCTTTATGTATTAAAGAACTGTAAAAAAGTGGTGCTAATCCCACTTCTCACAAACTTTCTGTAATTTCGAAAATTGCAAAAAGTTGCAAATTTAAATATTGCAAAACTACAAAACCAAAGAGAGCATTTTTGTCTTAAATGAAATAAGCTCTAAAAAAATTATATCTTCAAAAATCAAAATCGTCAAGTAAATTTTTTTAAAAACAAGTAAATGGTTGGCTTAATTTCTGGCTGAAGTTTATGCCAAACATCACCCCACATTTTCTCAAAAAAATCCTTCAAATTTTTTCCATAGATAGAACAAAGCATCCTTAAAGGAATGATCTATATCTCATTTTTGTTTAACAGGCTGAATTTTCAAATAATGAAAGTTAGAAATAATGTGAGAAAGTGTTGTAGCACCGTAGTTTGCCATTTTTGAAAATACTGTAAACTGACAAAAGTGGACCTGCAGCATTTTAATAACTGAATTTTGCTCTATTCAAGCAACGAATTTAAAGAAAAATTTCAAGCAGTTTTTGAGAAAATAACTTTACAAACTGCCTATATTTCATGCAACATTGGACATATTGGAAATAATGGCATGACCTTACTTTAAGATGTCTTTGAAGATCAGATTATATAAAGAAAGAAATGCTATTTCTTCAATACTGTAGTAGTAAAAAAGTATTTCAAACTTTTCGGATTTTAAATTCACAGACTAAGTATAACCAGATCAATTGGGTAATATAAATTTTGGACAAAATCAGCTGAACGGTTTAGGCTCTAGTGTTGACCACAGAGTGCTTTTGCTGTCAACCAATTTTTTGGTTTCAATGTTGATTCTGACTACTCTACGTGATGGAGGAAGTAATTTACTACACACATGAACATCATTTATCAACTTCGTCAATACCAGGACCTCATAACAAGAGATTTTCTGTTGAAAAATCACTTATTTTTGCTTCAGGATTACAATATTCTCTTTTTACTGTGTAAGTACATAGAATGACGAGAAAGTAACAGGAATACTGAAGTAATTCAGGACACTTCAGTTTGATACCAACACATTAACATATCTTCAATAAAATTTTTTAATTTGATTGATATTCTGTGTTGTGTCATCTAAACATGTATAGAAATTGCAGTTTTTTGTGTTAGAAACATCCTTACACAAAACCTGCACAACACCATGTAGACAAGCTATGTCATAGACGATACTGATAAATGCCTAAGCCAAACCCGGTTTCTTAAAACAAGTTGTACATTGACTGTTTAATTATAAATGTTTTCCTACAATTTTTTGATTAACAGACTTTACACCTTAAAATTCAAATTCTGAGAAACTACCAAAATACAGCTGTTTGTCTTTAATTACTACTCATAAGAACAGTTAAAATGCAATAATACTTACAAAAGCAAGGTTGACCAATAATAGGCATTCCAGCATCATTACTTATCTTCTGCAGTTGTTGAGTAAAGTTCCTGTAGAAAAGAGTAGAAATATATGATATGGTCTAATAAAACAATATAAGTTGTTAACTAGTGGAGCCACAGAAGCACATATTTCTAACTTTTGGAATTTTTGAAAATTAACCCTTTATTGCATAGTGTTACTCAGCTTAACATAATGTTTTTTCAGGTCAAACGCCTTTTATGATTTAATTATGAATTATTTTATATAACACGTGATGTATATAACGCGTTTATGTCACCCCATGCATTGTTACACAATAAATGCGATAAGATGGTCACAAGGTAAAGTGATAGTAATCTAGTGGCATTGTGAATTGGAACTTCCTAGCAACACACTGTTTCTGTATACCAGAAACGAAAAGTTTTTAGGAAAATAATCAAACTAAAATACGGATGATACTTATTTTATTGACTTGCTTGATACTTGTTTTATGAAATAAATGTTTTGAAAAATAAATATATTTTTTAAAATCGTGAAATAAAGATAGCTCTTCCATCTAACCATGGAAATTTCGTTGCGCTCCTTTCACCCACTAGGGGAGGAAGAAGGTATTACTTTCTCGACGAAACAGGCATATGAATTAAGCTCAGAGGCTTCATTTAGGCTTGAGGATCTTTTACATGCAGTAAATCTACTAACATGGGACAGCTGGCTTTACTTCCCCTCCAAAGGAAGGCATACGAAGAATTCTTTTTGCCTTTAAAAATCCACAGCTTCGATCGGGTTTGAACCCACGAACTTGGGAATAACAGTCCCATACGCTAACCGTTACACCATCGCTGCTGCCATCCCGAGAGAGGAGAGGAGAGAGAGGGGAAGAGGGGGTGAGAGGGGGAGAAAGAGGGGGGAGGGGGAGAGAGAGGTGAGAGAGGAGAGGGGGAGAGAGAGGGAGGGAGAGGGGGAGAAAGAAGAGAGGTTTCAACCTTATTTAAGTTCCTCAAACTTTACAATATAATTGCAAGGATGAAGGAAATTATGCTATAAATTAATAAAAGTTGAGTTGTTAATTGGGTAATTAAATACATGTTTAGTCTGCTCCTCAATACACAATCACAATTTGAAGCATTTGTCATGTAGAAACAATCCAGCAAAAGATAAAAACAAATCATGATCTTAAACATTGGAAAAAATACCTCAATGCATCCTCACGAACAGTCCGCTGGGGTGCAAAGCAAGCAATTGCCCAAACACGAATCTCTACACCAGTGAAGAACTGTTTGCCTCGCATGTCCCACACCCCTTGATTGGGCATTGCTTGCTGTTTTGTCTGCAACAACATAAATACCATCACAGAAACATTAGCTCACTCCATTGTACCATCCTCATGAAAACAATTACAATTATCAACTATAGCATAACACTGTCAGCAGCAAGCACATTAAATAAGCAGGACCTAAGTGCACTGATTGATGGAGACAATACATCAAATGTGATCATGCATAACTAGGGCAAGAATCTTACTTTGAAAGCTGAACATGTTTGTACACAAATGTATAAAATAATTTACTTGCTCACAATTTTAATCAAAATATAGTATAAATAAGTAAGAATAAAATGCTGTACAAGTGTTGATTTTTTATAGTTTCTTTGCAGCTTGAGTCTTGTTGTAACAGGTCTGCAAGACACCAACATTTCAAACTTACAGCAGGGTGTTGAAAGACATATGATTAAGAGGAACTCCACTACATATTCCATTCAATAGCAAATGCTTGCACTCAAGGACATGACAAATTTGCAAACTCAATATAATTTTGCCATTGTGTTCTGTTAAAATAAAATCTATGAACACTGACAAACTATCAAAGTTAATACAAATTTCACCCATTTGATTGTAATTTTTTTCCCCCTCCACTCCTCTCCATATTATAAGCTTGTTTATTAAACACACAGTTACAACAGAGTTTTGTCAGACACAATATGTAGCTACCTAATCCAGTAAATGAAATAATTACATTGAGTAAATATAAACGAGCACCACATAATTTTTTCTTGTTCATTTAAAGTTCATTGATTCTAAATGGACTGCTGCTGGCCATTTACAGCTCTTTACTGCATTCTAGATTCTTACATCTATCCATGTATGTACAGTGTGACATTGTAGCTCTAGCGAATTATGGAAGGAACAAATATTGAAAGAACTTTGAAGAGGGGAGTGGTAAAACTAATAACTCAACCATAACATTATCATTAATTTACTAGAACATCTTTTCTATACAAAAATTAATTTTCTTTATAATTAACCCATTCAAGGCCAAATTTTTAAAAAATTTTTGTGGCTCCAGGGGAAGAGTTTATTTCAGCAGCACACCTTTGCATCAAATAGTAGTATTAAATATATATAATAATTAAATTGGCTTACATAAATTGTTTACTTCAAATTTTAAATGCAGTACTTTCACCAAGTTTGTTATTAATTAATTTGCATGAAAAATTATTATAAATGATAAATTTCGACTACCTCCACTATTTATGTCATTACCCAAGTCACCATATCACCTGTTTGATCGTTATATAATTCCTCATCACTGTCATTCAAAACATTGGTCACTTACTCAGCGAACTCTTCCGATTCTACAAATACTTCTGAACACCTTGCAGCAGCCATGATGGCAAAATCAACATGACCCCGCATGTTTACAAAAATATTCAAAGAGAACGTAATATTGATGGACGTCAATCAATATTGAGCAAGGAACTTCTACAAGTTCTGGTCGCATTCCTTAATAATGACATGATACTATCTATTGGGAAAATAAGGAAATACAAAAAGTACAGGACGGGCACTGCCCATCTTTGGTCAGAACAATATGGGGAGGCAGAGGATCGCCAGTGCCCGTCTTTGGCTCCGAATAGGTTAAGCAGTTAGAACAATTTTGAATTTTGAACTTTCACGGTTGAAGAGATCATACATACGTGGTATGTAAGTGCTACATCATATTCACACACAGTATGAATTTGTGACCATATTCACAAATATTTGGAAATTATCAATACTAAGTGTTCTAATATGAGATCGCAAGACCTATTTGTTCCTTTCATGATTGAAGAGTTGAAAATTATAATGATACTTAGTGCAATTTTGCCATTTTTCAGGACAATAAAAACAAAATTCGTAAATTCTAAATCTAATTGGATTCTTTTAATATTTGTAAGATATTCACTGGACAGTATGTCTAATATATTTGTAAGCAAAATATCCATTTAATTATAGGCCATGTTTGTATTTTCAAATAAACATTGTAATGAAATCTTTGTTATTACAGGTAATAAATAGATAGGGTGCAGGCATCTGTAAATAATCACACATACAGCTTCATCATTTTTCAGCCCGACTAAATTTCAGATTAAATCTAATTTTCTGGATGGCTAAGGTTGGTTAATTGGATAGTTGAGGTTGCTATGACTGATGGCCATAGCTGCCTTGAAGGGTCACGTGTTGGAATCTCACCTCAGGCACGGATGTTTGGGTGTTTGTGTTGTCTTCATGTGTTTTTCCTAGTTCCTCCTACAGTAAAAACAATCACTGAGGTTGCTGTTGAAAAGCGACTTTCTTTTTTTATTTAAAAAACGACAACAACAAAGTATGTGCTACATCAGCACAGACTAGATTACATTAACCCATCTACAGCAACAAAGAACAACTTCAATAACCTAGTTGTAGGGGAGGATCAAAAAAATTTAAAATTTTTACAATTTTTGAGGTTCTTTCTTTAATTTAGAGCTTTTATTGCAAATTGGATATGCACCTTTGAGAAAATTTTGAGAACATCCTAGGGGATTCGTGTAAAGTACTCCAAAAATTAAAAGATTTATTTCAAATTCACAGAGCCTCCAGTGTAAGCAGATTGATTTTGAGAAAAATCCTGTGCCTTTTACAGACACTTTTTTGATTTCAGGGTCTCCCAACCAAAATATGTAGTTTGATTATATTATGTTTATGAAGAAGAAGAAGAAGAAGAAGAAGAAGAAGAAGAAGAAGAAGAAGAAGAAGAAAGAAAAGAAAGGAAAAAAAGAAAAAAGAAAAGAAAAAAAAGAGAAAGAAAGAAAAAAGGAAAAAAGAAAAAAAGAAGGGAAAAAAAGGGGGGGGGAAGAAAAAAAATAACATTCTGTATCAGGGATACACAAAATGTTTTCTGTTAAAATATTGTCACATTCTCCCACTGCATCTCGTATCTTTCTCTATACTAAGCTTATGAAAATGTAAAAAGTGATGATAAAGTAAATATAATATTTTCAGTACTCAGTTGTATGTTCTTAAAGAGATTTTATTTCCTTGTTAATCATGATCCACAGTTCCATCAGAAAGTTGCTTTGTTTGCAATTTCTCTTAATTAGGAAAAACAACCATCCAGAAGTCCTTATCAGTAGGTATTAAGTCCATTGTGGTAGTACCATTAAAAAATCTAATTACTCAGTGTTTCCGTGGTAATTTAATGATATTGAGACTACCTAACGAGGTCCAAAGCTATAATAAAAATGTAGTGTGCAATTCAACCAAGGGAATATGACTAGTAGGGCCAGGCAAAACGCGTTCTATTATCGATTGGTCTTGCTGGCTTTGGTTTTGCAGTCTCGGGGCCTCGGAAGTCGCGCACACTTCTTATCTGCCTGTTGAAATCTATATGTTGCTCTCGCTCAAGAATCGGAACTGTCGCAACCACTCCATTCTTGGCTGTTCTCGCCAGTATCGTCAGTCTTGGCGATCTCACTGTGCTGTTTGCTGTAGTTTCAGTGTTTCATGTGTAAGAAGCGACTTGAGCTTGGTAACCAAAGAGACACTAAGAAATAATCTAGCTAATGGATAATAATAATAATAATAATAAATACAGTGATTGAAACATTCAAATAGGAATCTTTAATTTTACCATTCCGGATAAAGTAACATATTGACAAGCTGCTGCTCAAATGAAAGAGTAAAAAATGTCTTTCTGGTACCCCTTAATTATTAGAAACGTTTCTGAATTAAATTAAAACAATACTTTATTCAACCAACTTGTCCAAATTAATTCTAGGGCAATCCCAAATTCCATTAAAGATTGCAAACGTTATTACATTTATTTATGGAGGTCAATAATAAAAATATTACTACCATTTTTTTTCGAATTCCTCTCCACTTTTTGTGGTTACTCGTTTTCCAATATTTCAGAAACTAACGTATCATCGATAAAAGAAGTGAAGTTTGCAAAAATATGTGAAAATGTAATGTTTTCTTGTTTTCCCGCAAAAAAAGATGATCATTTACATAAAAACTTCTCAAACCTGAAGATAGACTTAAGGATTTTACAATGTGTGAAGCATGTTCCCCTTATCCCTATTCTTTTCAGATTTCTTCTCCATCTTCTTAGATTTCTTCTTCTTCTGTATTAGGGCGCCATTCCAAGGCAATGAAAGCTTTCATTGTCCTCTCAATTTGCTCCGAAGCCATGGCACACTGTAAACACGCAGAACGCCTTGCGTAGACTGGGGCTCCGATCTACGTCTGGAATCGTCTGCCTGCCACCTGCCCAGCTGGAGTTCGAGCGATAAACGGAGGTGAGAGATTCGGTTGCGTCTCCAGCATTCATTCGATGCGGTCTGGGCACCCTGATAATAGGCCAAGTCTCCATATTGTTTGTTCTTGATAATGGCAGTGTCGGAACTGGGATTATCGGAACCAGTAGTATCAGCGTGCTTGGTCTCGCTGCCGACAACAAACGGAACTCAGGGCGTTTTTGCCCGGCCCTAATGATTAGTGTCTAATTAGTGGTCAGGATATTTTTCAAAATCTATATTCTTTAATGAATTGACATGATTTTAAGGTCTGCAAATTTGAAAATTTTGAAACCGTTTTGATTTTTGGCAGTACTTTATACGAAACCCAATTACAAACTTTTCTCAGAAATGGCTCATTATTTATTTTTCAAACTTTTTGTAAGATACAGTATAACGCACTAAATCATACGGTACCAGTGCTATTTATATTTAAGTTCTTTGAATTTTCTAAAATTTAGCCACAACGGAGAGAACTTTTCTTGTTTTGCTTCTTCGGAGAAAAGAATACATTTCTTTTTCCACTAAAGACAAAGAAAAGCTTTACATTTACAGTAAAACCCTGCTTTTACGTTCCCGCAATTTACGTTTTCCTGGCATTTCCAACATTTCTTGTCGGTCCCATCAGTTTTTGTATATTCATAATGTTATAAATGCCCCCCATTTACGTTAGTATAATTTCAGTTTTCCCGCAATATACATCAGTTTGCTTGCCACAACACAAGCTGCTTTTCCGATTTCTGATCTCGCAAGGAGCATGATTTTTTCACGTCGCGTCATTCTGGGTGGTGTCGGTCTGAGGGAGACTTAGGCCATTCAGTATCAGTACTGCGTTCATTGTGGCTTGTGATAGTGCGAAAGTGATAGTGATTTTAAGTAAATTGCGAGGTGGAATTGTGCAAAAACTTCGAGCTGTAGAAGTGGAGTACAATGGAGAAGAAAGATAGAAGAAGTTTTTCTATTGAACAGAAAATGGAGATTTTGAAAAAAGTGGACGCTTTTCCAGGACCACGTGTTGTGTTGGCGAAGCAGTTGGAAATTTCTATTTCAACTCTAAATACAATCGTGAAGTGTCGAAAAATAATCGAACAGAGTGCAAAGGAGTGCAGTCAACAATCTAAAAAGAGAAGAGAAAGTACGTGAAATACTCAAAATATGAGAAACTGGAAGATATATTAAAAAACTGGTTCAAGACAACAAGGGCATCCCATATACCGATTAATGGTACAATTTTGAGGGAAAAGGCTAAAAACATGGCAGATATGTTAGGAATAGACGATTTTGTTGCATCCAATGGTTGGATTGATCGTTTTAAGAAACGGTACAATGTTGTATATAGGGCAATTTGTGGAGAATCCAATAGTGTTGATAAAAATATTGTTTCTTCCTGGAAAGACTCCAACCTTCATGAATTAATTAGTGAATATGATGCAAGAGATATTTTCAATATCGATGAAACCGGGTTATTTTTTAATCTTCTGACGAATAAAATGTTTGCGATGAAAAATGAACCATGCCATAGTAACATAGTAAAGTTCGCCTCACGGTAATGTTGGGGACAAACTCAAATGGAACGGAAACCTTGCGTCCGTTTGTTATTGGCAAAGCAAAAAAGCCACGTTGCTTTAAAAACATAAAAACATTGCCAACATCGTACGCCTCAAACAAAAAAGCATGAATGACTTCAGAGTTATTTACTCAGCAAGTTCATGCTCTTGATGCTAAAATGGGAGCACAAAATAGAAAAATCCTTCTATTTATAGATCAATGCCCAGCACATCCCAAAACATTGAATTTAAAAAACATAAGAATGGAGTTTTTCCCAGGCAAATGCACAAGTGTATTGCAGCCTTTGGATTTGGGCATCATTAATAATTTCAAAGTACACTATCTTAGAAATTTACTCCAGAAATATTTAAAGTACATTGAATGTGGTAAGGATGCAGCAGAAATGAAGATTTCGATATTAGATGCCTTGCATTTTATTGCAAAATCATGGAGGGAAGTAAAGCAGTCTACTATTGCCAACTGTTTTAAGAAAGCTGGCTTCCTGGCAGATACAGAAGAGGCCGTGGAAGATGCTTCTGATTTTGAGTGTGAGGGCTGGACAAGTATTAAGTCTCAAACTTCATTTGAAGAGTTTGTATCTGTGGACAATGATGTTTGTACCGCTGATGAACAATCATCATTAGAAGATATTGTTCAAGATTATCATCAAAATAATGCTGTTGGTGAAGATGCGGATGGAAGTGAAGATGACAGTGACAATGATGATCAACCTCCTCCCACGAGTGCACAAGCATTTGCAGCGCTCGAAACATTAAAAAAATACCGCTCTGCTGCAGATGGTGGTGATACTACTTTTGATAAAGTGTATGAACTAGAGTCTCAGATTCAATCAGTCCAAGCTTAAAGAAGAAAACAAACCAAAATATCTGATTTCTTTTTGTCTTTATAATCTTATTTGTGTATAATACTGAATATTATAATTCTTATTGGTTTTTTAGCATTTAAATACAATTTATTTATAGTTTTGAAGAGAAAAATTCATTTTCCCTTATTTACATTTCCCGCAATTTACACCATTTTTCCTATGGTCCCATGAAAAGTGTAAAAGAGAGGTTTTACTGTAGTCTTTTTGGTTTGGCGAGGAATTTATAAAACATGTTTTGTAAAATAAATTCAAAATTACATGTAACTTAAAAGTGATTTTTTATATTTTTAACAATAAAGAATTCAGTGACACTTCTGATCTAACAAATTTAATTTATAGAAATTTATTTATCTTTTGAATGTATTCAATATAATTTCTTCAAAGCCCTTCGAAACATGATTTCCAGTGTGCAAATCCTACAAACACACAATCAAAAAAGAAATTAGACCCAGTCAGCTCAATGTCGAAGCAAGCTCTTTTTTTGTTCTAGCGTTTATAACCATACATAAACCTTTGGGAGGGAGGCATCAATTAAGAGGGAAAAGTGTTTTTTATAGCTGACAACAACTCAAAAGGTTGTTCAACTGCAAACAGAAATCTATACAATAAGGTTGGCTAGCTTAAAATAACTCCAAAGAGATCATGCACATTGTTTGTCCGTAACCGAAAAAGCATTTTCCTTTTTTATCTTAAATGTCAGTGATTAAGCAAGAAATACGTAATCCAGAGATTAAGGTCTTGCAGAATATATATGCAGATAGTCACAACAGAGCCATAAGAAAACCCTGGCTTTCTAATGGCTTAATGGTAGAATTTGAAATCAGATCAGAGAGAAAACAATTTGTCACCTTTCCTGTCACTAAACAAATAAGCCTGGTCAACAAAGCATAATTAGTAAGTAAAGGCATTTGTAAGAGCTACTCGTTTCTTATGCATGGATTTTCTTTATTTTCATAACATAAGCCTCTTTATTAATAGACATAACTAGCTTTTTATCATACAAGAACATTATAAAATTAAACTACGACTTAATTTTAAGTATAATGAAAAAAGTAGTCATCATAAAATTAGAATATAAGTCCAGTGAGTGTGAGGACAAACAAGTGTGAAACCTGTCAGTCAGCAACCACAGAATGCAAGTGGATATTTCCCTATCAGTGATCTCTCAATATTACAAAGAGGTGCCAGGTGTTTGCTCATTCCAATCTTGTGTTTTATTACACTTAGCTGGAGTTGTATGAAGGTGAGAATTTTTACAGAATGTTAAATTAAATTTTCTGTATCACCTTTCAATACACATACACACAAAACACCCTAACCAGCAGTGCTTTCACCTGATTATCAGCACACAAACTGGACATACTACAACTAATAAAAGTAAAATAATGTGGAGAGACCTGTCCGCTGAGGGAACTAACCCTGCCACCATACTGCAGTTTAGGTGGGGGTAGCACTCGTCCCCGCACTTCCATCATGTTATTACTGATGGTTAAGCCAAATTCTTGTACATATGCATCATTATTGAAATCAGCACGACGTACAAGACTATTAATTTCTCTCTCCCTATCAGGTGCAGATCGTGCGGTGGCTTTGATCATAGTTGATGTTTGCATGTCAGTGAGTTTTTTAATGCAACGCTGGCCAGCAACAATGTTGCAAACCTGAAAGTAGTTGACATAAAGAATTAATTGAAGGATTAAATGAATGAATTGCAAACAAAATCTTCTAAAAAAAATCAAACTTGTACTAAATACATTGTTTCATTAATGAAAAGACAAAGGGCCCTTTCATACTATTCATTAATATTAGTCTTCACAGAAAAAACCAAATTCATGGCCTTCTAAGGAAAGGAGCTAAGACTGATAAAGATTTATAAGTCCAAATAAAATAACAATATCATTGACAGTTGGGTGTGAAAGGGGTGCACTGGAATGTACTACATGCTTATCACATTACAGTATAGCCAAGACACGCAATTAACATAAAAAAATGAAACTACCATCACACATTACTCACAATTCTGGCTCACACAACCTATCATACTTAACCTCACTCTCAATACTTCCGATTAATGATGTTCAGCTGATTAAACGCAACATTTGAACCATGTGCAATATATAGTGAACTTATGTGTACTTACACATTTTTTCATGAATGTAAGATGTATTTCACCCTCCCTCCCAAGAAATTCTACTAATTTATCTCAAAATTACTCGAACACAATTAATATTTTGAAAAAATTTACACAAAACAATTTAAAGATCTACTAATGAGGAGTAGATGCATAGAGAGAAATCTCTAGCCCCAATAGTAAATGTGTAGGAAAGATCAGGAGAAATTTGAGAGAAAATCTTATTTACATAGATTTGTTCAGGATTTCAGAGAAGATTATGGAAAAATTACTTAAATTAAAATAAATAAATAAATAAATAAACAAGTACAAAATGCTACTTGTTTGAACAACGAATTCCATTAAGAAAAAATCTGGAGGGGCACAAATTTCAAATTTTTGAATCATAAGCATCATCTTAATGAACATGGTTGATGCTTTGGAGTCATTATTGAAAATATTTTGAAAAAGTGCCCTAGAGGGCTTTTGAAATTTGAGGGGCCATGAATCATCCTTATTGATCAGAGAACATTGGTTTTGGTGAAAATCTTGTGAACAGTTTAGATGCTACTGTTATTCACAGACATTTTGAGAAATGTCACTTTTTTTTATTAACTATAGGAGCAAGAAAAATCAACTTTTTCTATATTGGGAAACCCCAAAACAATGTTCGTTGAAAAATTGGCACTTTTCCCTGTAGCCTTACATTACTTTCCCTTGCTACAAACTAGAAACAAGGAAGTAAAAAATCACCAATTATGAAAGAATAAAAATATTCTGATAGGATTACTTCCAGAATAAATTCTTTTAACTTTCTAGCAAAGTGGAAAATTTTTAACTTTTTATGTAATGTATTACAGATTAAATCCCAGAACTCAGATAAAGGGTTATATTTATATAATGTCATAAAATATTGCTACATAATTATAGTCATACCTCTAATGGTAAGTAAGTGTGCTTATGCTCCTGACCAACTTGTAGGCAGGGTAAATGTGGATAACGCAACTTCATCTTGTATTTGTCCAAGAAGTACTTGGCCACAGTACATTCAACAGTCTGTCCATTCTCCAACTGGAGTGGAAAACTATACAAAACATAACATAAAAGGTTGATATATAGAAATTTGCAAAATTTTTTGCAAATTGTTCTTTTCGACTCTATATATAAGTAAAAGATTCAAAATTTCTTTGTATCTACGGCACAATGACAAATGTGTCTCAGAATTTCATGTAATATAGATATTGTTTGGACTTGGCAAGTACAGTGCCAGATCTAAACTTAAAAGTCATTCAAATTCTAGAAAGAAAAAGCAAAAACTCAAATTCTGTAAAGTCAGAATTATTTTATTCTGGAACCTTTGAGATATTAGGTTCCAACTTAATATACAGTAAAATCTGTAAGTCAGAATTGTTTGGGTCCAACATTTTCTTCCATCTTGTACAGGTTTAAGTTTCTTCAGGTTTGCAATAAAAAATGGCAATTCAGAAAATGCATTCGTTCAAAGACGGAATAGGTTGTTTGAGTAGTTTATCTTACCTACTACAATTGAAAGAAATTAAGATGTCCCAAGAGTAAAAAACAAAAAACAACCTTTTCTTTTAACCACTCATTCTTGATATTTTTGTATTTTTTATTTCTTTATGAAGACCTTCACAGAAGTGTTGCTTTGTTTGTATTCTTCAATTAGCCTAATTTTTTCATGAAGAGGAAACGTTTTGAATTTGGGACCTGACATCATAAAACATAATACCTGCAACTCGTCAAACTGAACAACTGTCAATGTCTAGAAGCACTGATCACAATGCACGCATGGCAAGAACTGTGGAAGGATCGCTGTTAGCCCTTCCTACATATGAGTGCAAATTTGTGTTTATGAATGCAAATTTGCATGATTGTGGGCTAGCAATGTCGATGCTATTACAAATAAACAGTGATGATTTCCCAGCAAGAGTAGCATGGGCAATATGATGTTCGGATGAAGGTAGCTGAAAAAGCGAATGAACGCTGTCCGATTGTCTCTTGGTAGGATATTGCCACACTTGTCGATATTTCATTTTAAAACAATATTTGTCTTCCGTCTTATCCAGAATTTTAATACTGTCATACTGAAAATTCCTTTCCGTTTCCACATTAGGCAGGTTTCTTGCTTATCCTGTGTACTTTGCATTGGAAAATAATCTGTTCCGAGATTTTTTCTGGCGAAGGCAGGTTCCTGCCTTACCTAGGTTCTATCTGTGCAGAAAAAACTTTTTGAAAGATATCCAATTACTTTACAAAATACAAAAACAAATACATCAAGTATCTTCAAAAAGGAAAATTGTTACAGATTTAATCCAAGAACTAACAGGGTTGCATTTTAATTGGCAATAGTACCCCTTTCCCTAAAGTATCGAGATCCTCTTGGCTGGTGAATATTCCTTCTCAGACAGAATGAACTTGAAATGGTATTTCTCAAAAACATTCTTGTTAAATGTTTGAGATGAAAGAATCTTTATTTTAGTGTAATATAAACTATCAGTAATTGATACCTTCATACACAATTGAACATTCTTCAACTTACGATTGCATTTGTGCTGGCCGACGAGTGACATTGCACACTCTGTATTTTCTTCGCATGGTTCCACAATGAGTAATCTCTATTTTCAATCCCTTTATTTCTTTAGTAAATTTTACACGTTGAGAGTCTGTCAATGGTTTTCTTTGCTCATTAATGTCTCTAATGTCTAAAACTTCACACATGAATTCAATGACAGGTTGTGCTTTGTAGAATGCTGTTGCCGACACTGCAAACAAAATAAAAAGACAACATTAAAAACTGTTATATTGAAAAACAGAAGAAGTTTGGACTGAATACGTACCATCAATATTTAGCATCATCTTCCACTGAGATGGTCTCACAGATTGATGAAAACCAAACCATACTTCACGTCCCCCACCAAGAGGATGGTAATATCCATCAGGAGAAGAAAAGAAGGACCGGCCCACAGGAGTATACGTCATAGATGGAAGATGTCGCATAACAACATCTAATGCCTATGATAGACATATGTCACTAAAAATCTGTACTTTCTACAAGTATTCACATATTTTGTATGAACACTCTTACCAGAATGGCGTCATATGGAATTTGTCGAGTTCTGCCCTCCAAAGCTTCTTCAAGTGCAAACAACGAAACTTGAGCCACCCATTTTATTGTTACTCTAAAAACTCTGTCTTTACCTTCACCCGGCAGTGTTACCTACAATTTGAATTATTTGCAATTAGACTTAAACACACTGTAAAACATTGGTAACAAATTAAGAAACATTCACTTTACAATCATGACTGAATTAACACAGTATTGAACAAACAAAATAGCCATGAACTCTTACCTCAAGTTCAACCCTATCATTACCAATTGGCAATGGATCACGAGTATAGAGATTGTTCCTCCCATCGAATACTGGCTTCAAAGTTCCAAAAATTTTACTATAGGCATGAACCATAGTTTCTATAATTTCTCGATTTACTTTACGTGGGCACTTATCAGGTTGAATATTAATGTCATAATGGTGCACAAAACCTCGAGGCATAGATATTTGGAAATGATTTGCTCGTAATACTATTGGCCTTCCTTCTCGGCCCAAGTTGGGTCTTCTTGGACAGTTGAACACTGTAAGAACCAAAAAAATGAAATTAGATTAATTCATAAGTATTCGATTAAAATTATACAATAATACATATTATATAACAACACATCTTTAGACTTACCACAAGCTAACACATTTGAACTCATTAAAGCAACACTCAAACACTGATAAGTGCTCTCAAATATGCATAACATTAGCAATATTTGATAGCATTGATAACCTTGATAAAACACAAGGGAAAAGTTTAACCTGCTCCAGTTTCATGAAGCGTTAATTTCTGTCCATATATTTGGGATGTAAGTATTTGAAAACACAAAAATTAATACCATAATACACAACATGTTAAATTATAAAATAAAAAAAAATATATAAAAGGGAAAGTAATAACTTTTGTAAACTAAGCAAATTTCACTTTCATAATCAGAAATTAATGTGTGGGTGTCATGCTCATAAAACAAATTTTCTTCTTTTATTGAAATTTTACTCGCGCATTTTCCATAATCAATTACCAAGTCGCCAAACCAAAAATCTTCCTGTCAATACAAAAAGATAAAAACGAAATGCTAACACAAAACACTCGATAACACTTTTGTATTATACCAGACACTCCAGCAGTGCAACTGGCAATAGAACCAGGTAGTAGTGGTAGAGTAACTATAATCTTAATAATGAAAAATATCATTACTTTGGCCATATTTTTTCAGAATGAGTAAGAAATTATAGTTACCATCACCAACACACTGTTTAACAGAAAGGTTTCGTCAAACTTTTCTGATGATCGGACACAATATTGAACATTACTGCATTTGAATGGGAGTTCCACAGATTCAAATAATTTTCCAACAAAAGGTAAGCGTGTTTGTTAATAGTTATTTACAAAATAAGTATCGTAAAATGTTATGATACAAATTCCGTACAACGTTTAATCAATTTTATTAAATTTTTCATTGTTTTATAATTTTTGCTTAAATTTTAGTATTCATGGAACGAATGGTAACACACTGATAAAAAGAGCCCAGAAGTTTGGCAAAATGCCTTTTTATTATTGTTATGATATTATGACTTCCAACACTTAATTATACTTCTGAAATTCTTTTAGTAGATTTTCATTTGGCCTATTTTAGTCTATTTTTGGTATTTTGTTTATTTCGTCATTATTTTCCTTTTTCTCCTGACACCTATCTCGATCAAGATGAAAACATACCAGTAAGCCTTGACAACACAAAGGCATGGTCATGTTTTGTCTTTCTGCGGAAGGGATATACATTTGACAATGCAGAAACATTGATAGCTTTGGCAAGCAAATGCAAATAATTCTAAAAAAATATAATAGTAATTATTAAATACTATAATATTGTAGCATTCTCCAAAGCTGCTCCTTTTTTCATGAAATACACACGTTGCTCCTTGTCTGAACATGTAATGCTAACTGCTCCGTAAGTTTTTATACCTAAAGAATTTCTCCAAATTCTAATTACTACGACCCGGATAATTATGAACTAAAGATTGGGAAAATATATACATATATGTATATAATATACAGAAATATGAACTCAAAAGTATGAAATATGTAACTTCAAGTACCATTATATCAACTATTTTTTTTATTAAAATACCTTTATCTCTCTGAAGACTTAATATAAAGATCAAAATTAAACATACTCCTCATGATCCTATTATTTACAATGATCTCCGTAACAATAATAAACAAATATTTGTTTCAAATTTTCAGCAATGAAACTTTTTCCATTATCTTGTAAGAGGGCTTTGTACTGATCCTCTGACGAATAGTCAATATCCAGTGAGATAGAATTGCCCCCTCATAGCATAAATTGTTTTGAATCCTGGGTATTCTCCAGAACCGAAGACCTCTTTTATTTCACTAGATTCCCTATTGATCCTCAAATGATAAAAGAACTGTGTTTAAATAAGCTACTACTGATTGGGCAATTTCAAAGCTGCCAGAAAGTTTCAGGAAAGAATTCTCCAAAAATTTAATTAAATTGCTTACTGAAAAATGGGGTAATATAATTGTTCAGATTTTGAGTACCAAACAATTACTTTGATATGCCTAAGGATACAACTACTTCAGATTCAAACTGATGTTTGACTTTTATTACAAAATCGAAATTTTGAGCATTGTAGCTCATAGCATCAATCCAGGTGCCCCATCTCATTAATCCTTTTTTGTTTTAGCAATCAATGCGTCAACTTTATCAAACTGAGATCTAATGACTTCCACAACACAATCCCTGCTCAAGATAGGTTAGAAGTAGTACTAATTTTGGATGCAATATCTGCAGGGCATCTGCTGCCTTGCACATGTACGGCGCATTAGTACCCGAAGGAAGACATTATTATATTTAACTTCATTAGGCCACAAAAATCCCATTGTATCATTAAACAATTTGTAATAGTTTAATGGTTGCATTTGGGTAACACTTCACAAGTTAACAAAATAGACTGACACTTTTAACCGTTCATTAAACATATTTCAATGTTCCCAATATGAGATCCTTGCACATCAGTGTCACATTGTGTCTTTGGGTCAGATTTTCAACCCAAAGAGATAATATACAAACTATGGTAGAGGCGCACATATGAAAATCAGGGAAAGAAAAAGGTCAACGGCCCTTCCTCAGCCGGTACTTCTAGTTTTTGGAGAAGGGTATGAAGGTCAAGGGAGGCCTCTTAAAACGTGCAAAGTGGGTGCGCGATATCGCCTGCTAAACCTATCACTTTCACAAACCAAACTTTCTTTTTTGTTCTCTGCGATACACTGAAAACTAACACATCTGAAGCTACGGATTGCATTATTGCCTCACTCATTCAACTGAAATACCATTGGAATTTATGAATGAACTAATTTCAACGCAATGCAACAGTATCATTTTAAAAAGGAGGTCACAGAAAAAAGTTTGACAATGCTGATTTATTTGTGTGGGCGATTCCTCATCAAAAAAATTCAGGAAAAATAAAGAATTAAATTTTTTTAAATGTAGAAAAAAGGAAAAATTTGGTAGTATGTAAAAATATGTTACTTTGGCTAAAATATGTAAATAAATATACTTTCAGGTAAAATAAGTAAATATATGTGCTAAAAAGTCAATGTATTTGGGCAGTATCCGATATGAAAGTGAATATATCGTTGATTCAACTGAGTTACATTAGGAAAATATGTAATTACACAATTATCTGGGACCTCCTCCATTAGCAATAAAAGAACAAACATTTTGATTCCATCTTTTGATGTTAAAATTAGTAGTGCAACCACAACAGCACATTCTTTCTCGCATTATTAGAAACAGCTATGTAATATTGCATTTTCTGCGGTACTAACACCTCAGCTATTATTTCAAAACAGCGAACTCAATGAAGAAGCTAGCAACGCACTGTTGCGAGCGCAGCATTATCAATATATACATTTGCTTGGCTAATAATACCAATACAGTAATTAGAAAAGATGCAATTGACATCAACAAAATAATTACAAAAATTCTGGCTGCTCACTCGTGAGTTGCCTGTCGTTGTAATTTTGAAAGTTTCACATACTCCTTACATCATAAATGCATTTCAAGTGAAGTAATCACAATGACCTACCTCATTTTAATTAAGATAACATTATTTGAATATGTTGTAGCCGTCAAAATGACAGCACTGGTCGTTCTGGTGTTAAGTTAATTTATTACCGCCTTTTTGCATATTGACACTGCCCCAAACGAAGCACAGGAAAATAAAATTTAAGATGGTATGTTTGTTCGATCGACCACAGTGAAGTATTCCCAAAAAAATACTTTAAATAAAAGTAAAATCTCTGTTTTTCAAGACGATAAGAAACAATTTGGCCCTCCTGGACCTAATTTTTGAATAAAATAAATACAGGCTCTTATGGAAAATCTTTCGCAGGCACAGTTTCAAGTTATTGAAGAAGTTATATGGTTAATGCACTTTTTTCTTTTATTCAATACGCAGTAAATTTTTTAAGGGATCAGATGATATTAAATGGTATATAACACTTCACCAGGCATTCTAAGGAGTGATATATAAAAAACTGTTGCAAAATTCATCGCGAATGGAAAAACTGGCTCTCGGCCTACAAGGAGTTACGCTATACAAATTATGCTATTGAGAGCACTGGGTTTCTTAGGGTACAAGAGAAAACCGCGATAAAAATATGGATTATCAAATATGTTTCGAATCATTTCTGTAAGGTTTATTTGGAAAAACCAGATCGACTAAATAAAACAGCTGTGTATTATCACCTCCACCATCTCGACGTTCAACAACAATTAGCTTCTCAAATATCGATGTGGCGTTGTTGTGAAATTTCTATTAAGCTTTGCGGATTGCTTCAAAAGGAACAAATCAATACATTGAGAATACACATTGAGTAAAAAGTAAAAATGCAAGAAAAAATAGAATACTGGCATTTCAATAGTAAATTATAATTAACATTAAATTAATTATTGTTCATATCATTCATTCAATTTTTCTCGTGGCCAGTAGTAGATGTTAAACTGTATATATTTCATTAATTTCAAGCAGAAATTAAGCAAAAATTATCTTCAAGTTTGTAGTTTTGATTTTATTTTTGCAATTTTCAAAAAAAAAACTAGCTATATTTGAAAATGAGACTAGCACCATATACTTCTTACTGACCCCTTTTGGCCCATAGCTGGCAGGATGTCTTTAAATGTTTCATTAATTTCAAACAAATTATGGGAAAACTAACTTTAAAATTGTACTTAGCCCTTTTGTACAAGAGACTTTGTCTCAGGCAAAATCTCTACTTTCAATTTTGTAGTTCTGAATATTTTTTTCCAATTTTCGAAAAACAGCGATACCCGAAAGTGGGACTGGCGCCATATTTTTTACCGTCCCTTATTATCTACACATAGAGAAAATTTAATGAAAAAAATTGGAGCGTTTTTTTGAGAGAAAAACAAATTGCCTCTTTTCGCGCAGAATTACAAGAAAACTACTCTTATTTTCGAAAATTGAACATGACCATATTCCAAGATTTGTCTTTAAGGAACAGATTTCATCTGAGAAAGAATCTCCATCTTCAATATCATTGTCGGAAAACGCCGAAAATATTTCGAATTTTTGTAATTCTCGAAAAACCAGGGATTTTAACCAAAATGAGACCTGCACCGTTCTCTTAAACATCCTTCGCACTATCCAACGACAAAATTTAATAAAAAAATTTTGATTCACGTTTTTGAAAATGTTCGTGGTGCTTCATGTAAAGTATCCCCCCCCCCCCAACAAAAAAAATTAAATTCAAAGGGTCACGACATGAGCCAGAACGATTGGGGAATATCAATTCTGGCGAAAATCGGTTGAAAGGTTTCTGCGCTATCGTTGTGCACGGACGGACGCTCGTTTTGCCGTCAATCGATTTTTCGGTATCACGGACACACAAAATATGGATTCTGGCTACACCAAGTGTTATGATTTTTTTTCCTATAGGAACTGGATTCATGTAAGTTTTCGTCATCAAGGCCTGGCAATAAAGAGTTTTTGTGTTGAGAATTCGCCGTTTTCCGGCGCACAATTACAATACTTTTTCTTCTCACGTTAGTAAGAGCGAGAAAGTAAAAGGAGCTAGTGGTGCAACAGAATGACACAGACTTTTATAATTGTATTTCACTTTATTCTTATAACACAATTTAAAGAAGAAATTGGAAGCCAATTTTGAGCAAATTTTGAAAATGCCCAAGAGCTTCAGGTAAAGTACATCCCAAAAATCGGTGTTTTCCAAACGGCAGAACTTGAAAGAGTCAACCCAGATCGTCAGGAGTTTCTTCTATTTGGAAAAAAGCCTTAGCATGGTTTAGACGCTAGTGCAGTTCTCGGACGAACAGACGGACGGACGGACTAACGGACGAACAAACACACGGACGGACTGACGGACGAACTAACGGACGAACTAACACACGGACGGACTGACGGACGAACTAACACACGAACGGACTGACGGACGAACAAACACACGGACGGACTGACGGACGAACAAACACACGGACGGACTGACGGACGAACAAACACACGGACGGACTGACGGACGAACAAACACACGGACGGACTGACGGACGAACAAACACACGGACGGACTGACGGACGAACACACACACGGACGGACTGACGGACGAACAACACACGGACGGACTGACGGACGAACAAACACACGGACGGACTGACGGACGAACAAACACACGGACGGACTGACGGACGAACAAACACACGGACGGACTGACGGACGAACAAACACACGGACGGACTGACGGACGAACAAACACACGGACGGACTGACGGACGAACAAACACACGGACGGACTGACGGACGAACAAACACACGGACGGACTGACGGACGAACACACACACGGACGGACTGACGGACGAACAAACACACGGACGGACTGACGGACGAACAAACACACGGACGGACTGACGGACGAACAAACACACGAACGGACTGACGGACGAACAAACACACGAACGGACGGACGGACGGACGAACACACGGACGGACTGGCGGACGGACGAACACACGGACGGACTGGCGGACGAACACACGGACGGACTGGCGGACGAACACACGGACGGACTGGCGGACGAACACACGGACGGACTGGCGGACGAACACACGGACGGACTGGCGGACGGACGAACACACGGACGGACTGGCGGACGAACAGCCGGACGGACGGATGAACAGTATAACCCTGTGTGGTCTACCACCTCCACACTTCGCACTTTTCGTCAGGGGGACAAGTCCCCGGGGTGGGCACCTAGGCCTCTTGGGCTTTTTTCCGCACCCCCCGCCGAAGAGTTAACGCCGACAGGCTGACGGCCGGATACAGCCGGAACCCAGTTTACCTTCACGGCAACCTTCCCATACAATGCCTGGGTGGGGGCCGCCCTGCCAGCTCAGAGCTCTTAGCTATCCAGGCTAGTTCCGGAGTCTCGACAATGCGCCGGGAACAAGTTCCCTCCTCTTTGCCCCAAGTATCGGGCCACTGCCACGACGAATCCGAGAGTACAACTGGGGGGCCCCGGACTAAGGCCCGGGCGGCTCGGAGCCCCCATCCCGTCTCCCTATTGCGTACCGCCAGCTCACGACGTGGGTAACGCTGGTACCGAAGCAACCAGACGGGGGTAACTTGTTTCCCGCCGGACTTTAAAGTGCGATCCGGAGCACTCCGAAAAGCATCCGTCACCCGATCCTGCTCCAAGGTCGACGCGCCATAGATCCAAATGCACCAGGAGCTTAGCATCGCCTTCTCACTGCCTGCACTTTCAGGCTAACGACGAACGGACAGTAAAGACCGGCAGCCTTTTGAACCTTTAGTCTCATCAGATGCCGCCAGCGGTCCTACAGTTGTTTTAAAAGTGTATTTAAGTTTATTTTAGCAAGAAAATTCTGGAGACAGTTTTGAGAAAACAGAATAGAGAATGTAAAACCGTGCGCCAAGAACGCACACTGTAACATGTAGAGGCAGTAAAAAATATAAGAGACCTCAAAAACTGTGTATCGGACCTCTCACGTACTAAGTCCGCCACGTCCAAACTATGAATGAAGACGGGGCCTGTTTTGTTTTGAGAAGGTATGACCCACACCCCAGGAAGGGGGTGAGTGAAACAAAAGGGGTGGTGGTGAATGGAATGTCGCTGAAATGTAGTCGAAGGAGCTGTCCCAGAAGCAGAATTGCAAAACTTTCACTTTTCTCTCAGTGCCTTGAACAGGAGAGTTGCGTTTTATACTGATCAACCCGTATTATGCACTACTTTGCACAATGGAATGCTTCATTCTGAGCTAGAAATTTTTGTGGTCTTGATAACTCTACTGAACAATCCTCCTTTCCATTGGATGGAGGGTTCAGTCATGAAAAGTTCATTAATAAGGCATCGCAATTGTCATTATACACTTTCTTTCCAATCAAAAAGATTCATTTCTAAGCATCATAATGTATCTCACGATTTTCTCTTCTAACTTTCAAAAAATACAAAACATTGTTATGAAGTCATAAAGCCAAGAAGGCTAAAATCATGAAACTCAATCAGGATATTTTGAACTCAAATAACAAAATAACCCCCAAAACTCAAAAAACAAATTGAAGACACCCCTGCCCAACTGGCTCTAGTTGAAGCTTTTAAATTTTGAAAAACATTCTTTAAAATTACTTTACATGAAGCTCCCCGGACATTTTCAAACTTTTCTCAAATAGGCTACAAATTTTCTTTAAAATTCTTGCAGTATAGAGTAAAATACACTTATAAGATAGCGTAGGTCCCATTTTCACAGTCAACTCTGAATTTTCCAAAATTATGGAACTTTGAATTTTTTTGGCGTCTTACTACAAGCATAAAATTGAAGACAGAGATTTTTCCTTCAAATGAAATTTGTTGCCCAGAAATAGTTCTTTCATTAAGGTCGTGGAGATTTTTAGAAAATTTTACTTTCTGAGCAATAGTGCATGAACGTGAAATTTTACATTCTGAGCAATGAACAATCTGACTTTTGTCCTCAATGTCTTCATTGTTCACCTCTGCTCAAACAATATTTTTTTGCATTTTTACTTTCTGATATACATACATATATATGCAGTAATATATGTAGTATACAGAAAATTATGTAATCCTGAAGAAAATTGATTTCGAGATTTCAACGGAAATGTACGTTTTGGGGTCCACTGATACCGAAAAAGTGTTCGTTTTTTGTTTTGTTTTTTCAAAACGTCCGTCCATGAACACTACTAGTGCATAAACCATTGGTGCAATCTCTTCAAAATTGAAGAATCCCTTGTTGATTTGGCTCTAATTGAAGATTTGAGATTTTTAAAAACATTCTTTAAAATTTGGGTGCACTTTACATAAAGCCCTCCGGACATTTTCAAAATTTTCTCAAAAATGGCTCCAAATTCTTTCTTTAAACTGCTTATAATAATAGAGTAAAATACACTTACAATAGGTAAGATTTTCACGGTTAACTCTGAATTTTCCAAACTTGCAAAAGTTTGAATTTTCTTCGTCTTCCAACAACTACAAAATTGAAGACACAGATTTTTCCTTCAAATGAAATTTGTTGTGCATAAATAGTTCTTTCAATAAGGTCATGTTGATTTTTTTTTGGAATTTTAGTAGTTTTTGTGCAATATTAGCAATTTTAATTATTTTTTTTAATTTTGCAAAATTAAAAAAGTTCTCACAAACGGCTCCAAATTTTTTCTTTAAATTTTTGGTAGGGGTAGTGCCAAACGAACCCTATACCATGACAAACGTCATATTGCTCTATTCTTTTGTTTTCCCAAAATTTCAAAAATGAAATTTCTTTGTCTTGTCTCTTATGTCAGTATTATTTACATTAAAGACGATTTCTTCAAATTATTATATTTATTAGTAAATGTGCTTTAAATAATGTAAAATAAAGTTTCTTGAAAACTCAACAGTTTTCTGTAACAATGAACACAAAATTCCGCATTTACAGAAACGCTCAAACGACATTTTCTCAAAAATGGTTCCAAATTTTTTCAAAAAATTTTTGCAATAAATGTGCTTATTGCACTGTTTATATATGACATTGGCATTTCTTTTTTCAAAAATTACACAAATGTAATTATTTTGAAATACTTCTCATGCCGTTAATATGGCCGTTTATATATGACATTGGCATTTCTTTTTTCAAAAATTACACAAATGTAATTTTTTTGAAATACTTCTCATGCTGTTAATATGGACGTATTTCCATTGATTTGTATGCATTATTATATTTGTGAGTAGAAGTGCTTTAAATAACTTCAAATTAAGTTTTCCAAAACCTCAATAGAATCCTGTGAAAAAGAGATTCAAATTTCACATTTACAGTAATGCTTAATCACCATTTTCTTAAAAATGGCTTCAAATTTTTCAATGAAAATTTCTATTTAAGACGAGTTTTTTTACTCTTCTTTAATATTCTTGAAGTAATAATTTGGTTGAACTACTAGGAAAGCAAAAAGGTGAGAAAATGTCAAAAAAATGTACTTTGGGCGAAGATAGACGGCAGATCACCAGAGAATAGAGCAAGACTTTAAAGCCAGACCACACCAAAGAAATTAGAAAACTTTACTACGAGAAAGTCTGTGCCATTCTGTAACACCTCTAGTTTAAAAATGTCTTACACAACAATGTTGCTTGGTGTAATAGCTATTAACATACCTAGAAATGTTATGAGTATTATTACTGCCAAAGCCAAAAGTTAAAAATCAAGGCAGAGCAAAGATTTTTAATTTGGACGAGGTAGTAATAAAACTAACATTTCATGGTATGTTCACCATTTTAGCAGTCACCAGAAAATCACACGAACAAGAAAATTTACGACATTTCTATGATAGTAAACACATGAATTCTGTTGCTGGGACGTGTTAGTATGATATTGTGGGGTGTTGCTTGTGATATATCAATAAAAACAATATTCGAATACCATGGTTTGAGAAAATTGGATGCAAATAATTCTCCTGAACCTAAAGATACCTAAAGAAATGATGTTCGGTTCTGAAGAAATTGGCGGGTTAACTTCCGGTGGTGACACCTTCACATCATCAGTAAATACGATTACCAGAGTAGTTTCATTTGATAGAATGTGAGGAAAAGGAGGTTAATTTACCTAATATACATTTTTTTAAATTGTACTATTAATAATATTAGAATTAAGAATAATTATTCCCCAAACCAATGTGAATTACTTCTGAATTGTTGGAATCTTATGTTTTGTACATCGTCATGTTTTTCCCTTAATAAACATTTGCCTTGCGATGAATCGATGGTGACGTTGCTAAGGATGTTAAATTTCTTAACATACAGGTAGGTACAAGGGTACTTAACAAACCTGCAGTGTTGCATGTTAACAGGGATTAAAGACGCATGTGACCAATAAATGTCTTGAACCTGTACTAGTAAGTATTGGAATGTGCCATATTTCATTGTAGGTACTTGAACAATCAAAAACATTTTTCTTTCAATTCTGACCTTGCCTCTTCTAGTATTGAAATTCCAGTGCCCAAGCTCAAATAAAGACATCTATAGGTTACCAGAGATTTGTTGGAATCTTTGGAACTAACTTTTAGTATGCTTCTCAGCACAATCTAATATTGTTCTCAACAGAGAGAGGGAGAAGACAAAAACACTAGTGGTCTGCAACAACGATATTGCAAAACAAAACCACATAAAATAATTTTCCACAAAGTAGCAGGCACACATCTCAGAAACAACAAATAATGGTCTCTCCTCTACAGAGCCTACAAGTTCAAGTATATTTTATCTACAATAGGCAGGCATATAGGCATTTATTTTCACTAAGAGGCAGGCAAAAGGGCAATTATTTTCACTGAAATAGGTAGGCGAAAGGGCATTTATTCTGGGAGAATTAGGCTGGAAAAACATTGAAACAATGAAAAATCACCATTTCAAAGGGATGATTTTAAAAATTTAATAATTCAAATGATTCACGTTTTTATTTGAACTCTAAAATTTACATTAGCACTTACATGAAAGGAAATGATTGTTTCTTTGTAATCTTAATTTCGCATGACCACTCAGTATGAAGACTACGAATGTGTTTTACTCACAATGCTTAAAATTAATATTGTAAAAATTCAAACACATATCTAAATGCATAAGAGAATTTTAAAATGAGTTCTTCAACAGAGAAATTGCACGGAGGCATGTTCATTGCAAGTAACAAACAGCAAGCTTTCATTCATCGAGTGATACAGATCCTACAATCAACTTCGATCATGCATTCTATTAACTAGCAATAGCCGATTTTCAATCAAATAATAATCCCAGTAAATAACATTACTTTAAATAAAAGTTTGAAAGTGCCCTTTTCTTGAATTCTTATAACAAATTTCTTGCATGCACTTCCTCCATTTGGGAGAATGACAGAACAATAATCACAGCCCCTCGCACACATTTGCCAATTGCCAAGAAATGAATGCTTATCCATTCCACAAGTTACTAAACGACCAAGCTCTCCAAATTAATTTGCTATGCAAATGTGAAAAGAATTGTTTACGTAACTGGACTAAGTAGAACTGAATAAGAACTTTGAGCAATTCTGTTGGTTTTAATGTGACAATTGACCTTCACACACGTCAATTCTAATTAAAATTTACCGTGGATTGCCAGAACTTACTTGGCAGTTCTGGAGCTTGTGGGGGCTGGTGAGGCTGCTGGGGCGGCACCAGCCCCAAAGGACCTGGTGGGACTGCCACTGCCCCCGGAGGCCCCACCGGCCCTGGTGGGCCAGGTGGACCAGGTGGGGGAGCTGCAACAAGGCACAAGCATTACACCTGCTTTCTTACATTTAGAACTAAGAGCAACAGTTAAAAGAAGAACCTTGTTTATCTTGACAAATCTCCAAGTGGAGAAATGTAAGGAAAGTTTATAACCAGACTCACTAAAAATATGCAATGAAAACTGTACTTTGCCTTCAAATTTTGAAGATATGAAAAGTGTCAACACTTTTCTTAAAGCTAAAATACAGTAACTAATGGATACAAGACACAGTTACTCTACACATATACTAACAAGCTATCTTCAAAAAGCCTGAGCCAAAACTTGAAATATCTACTAATAAATAAATGAGGCGAACCCTCAAATAGTGTATGAGGAACACAATAGTTAAAAAAAATTGTAAAAACAATTTTCTCTACAACCAACAAGGGCAGTTCAAAAGGAAAGGGTTGAGGATCTGAAATTCAAATATTTCCTGCGTCTTGTTTTTGAGGGGCTGAAGAAGCCTTTTTATCAAACCAAATTCAATCTTTTAGATCAACTGTAATATCATTCAAACATTCATCAATTTATCAAAGAATATTAAAATGTAGCATTTCCACTAAATTATTTTTTCCTTCTGTGTCTAACAGAACAGATTTCAGAAATTCATACATATATAAATTGCTTGTTTTCCTGAACCAACATAACTCCTTTTGATAAAATTTTGATAATTGTTAGTACTTCCAAAGCATAGAATCACTTATACTTTATTTAGCAAGAATGCCAATATGTTTTTCCACATGTGTGTGTGTATCCACCATATCTGAAGTGGAACCACCACTGTTCTGCAAGTATCATAAAATGTATATAATGTTATGTGAATTACCTAATATGGGGTTCATTGAAAATTAAAGTACATATTTTTTGCACTTTTCTAAATAATGGAACTTTTAAATAATATATTTGAACTAATGGAAAAATATTCCGAATATCCAGAGTTTTCAATTTTTTGTAGACGGCTTTCTATGTAATTGCCCAGTCAATGGGGGTTATATTGAAAATACATACACAACTATACTAAACATCACACACATTTTGATCTTACCCTTATCATACTTACCACTATTTATCATTGGGTTTACCCATCGTTTACACACTTTAACAACTTTCCTAACTTTATTTTGCAAAATTCCACAACTCCATTTAGTCTTTCTTCAATACATGACACTTATTTATCCTCATCAACTCAATTTTAAATAATTTAACATGAAAACACTAGAGCTCAAAATAAACAGTACAAACAACGATTCTCTTCCCACTTTTAAAATTACTCAGACACAAACCTATAATAGGCATGATTCATGAGATTGGCAAGCATCAACACATAAGTATAACAGGCAAGAAAAATCTCAGAAAAGATTAGCAATTTCTCATATAATAACTGGCACCTCTAATTTAACATAAATTTCCATAACATTACAACAGCTACCACAATAATAATTTAAATATATATGTATATACAGAACGTTAAATTATGAACATGGGAGTGTCAACTATCAGTATATCTTCATATAAACGTCATTATCTCCTATCTATCTTACTACTGCAACTTGGAGAAATACCAAGATTAGATAACTTGTATTGACAGAAAGAATAATCCACAGAAGGGACACCACCACCCAAAAACTTCATATCTTCACATTAACTACATCAATATACAAAAATTCTATAAAACTAGCTCTGTCAGCAAGGTCACTGACCTCTGCCATTTCTTGAATACAAACGAACCTAAGAGGCAAATTCATACAATATAATTTAGAAATTATTTACATGGGCAAAATATTGCTTTTCAGAGTCAACCACCAATGACCATAACAAAATCCTATATGTATATCACTTCTACCATTACCCGTCACATTTCCAACAAAAAAAGGAGTATACCCCCTTCATTGCAAAAAACGATATTTTACTCTGCAGCAGGAAAATAACCAGACTACAAATATCAAGACATGAGCAGGAAGTGTAATCGTATAGAACAAAGATTAGCTACCAATTCAGACTATGTAATGTACATACTAACTGTAAATACTAATAACCTATACTGCATGTATTTTCCAGTTCATTGATTTGACATTCATGAATACCATGCATGAAAGATTCCAACAAATCAAGAGCTTAAATTCCCAAAACGTTGACCTTACAATATGTAATTAATCAAGGCTGTGGTGGCCTATACATAAAGAGCCTCTATAAGGTCATCAAACCTGTAATCAATGACCATATCAAAAGTGACACCACAATAGAGAGAAGTTGTTACTACATGACCGTGGCGTGAAAGAGCTATTCAAAAAACTTACTGGTTGGTCCCATATTCTTGTTAAACCAAACAAAGAGTGACCTTACACCATCTCCTTCCTATATGCACGCACAACTTACGAAAATACGGCAATACTACAGCATACTCCACTAAAATGTATGGCATAACCAGCTATTCAATACCAAAAATACTCACGTTGCCCAACGGGGTACATTTTTTCAGGTCAATATTCCCAGAAAAAGAATTGGAACCACAACAAATAAATACGAAATTATCCCCCCCAACTTAGCAACCTCTCCGCGATGATTTTAACATGGCGTTCGATGACGTAAATTTACAGCGGACATGATGCCTTCAGTACATCCAACACACTTTTCGCATGCAATTTTTTTGGGGGAGAATCAAAAATTGGAGTTGTTGTTTGTGGAAGTAAAGAAATTAAAAATATTGTAAAAATTGTCGGTATTTCAAGGTAGATATATACATGCTTGTAAAATACATAATTAATTGTTGTAAATAATTTCACCACTTCTGTTTCTGGCAATTGTTAAGAAACAAATTACACTATTCCATAATTTCGACACAACTTAATAGTGGACGAAGTGCTGTGATAAATTCCATACAATAGGGAACTAATTCACCCAATTAAATTTGAAAGTAAATACACCACCATTCTTTGTTACGTTGGCAATACCGAAGTACAACTGATCAGTACCAAAATGTCTGTCCCGTTTTCAGGAACGCTCGGGCGATCAAGGGGCCTCATAGATGCTATTCATAAACAGTTGCGAATACTAAATCTAAAACCTGTGGGAAGGATAGCAATAAAATTTGATCCTTTTGGCAGTAAAGCTTCTGAGACACGGTAAGTTTCGCTTTCAGAACGTGACGTCAGAGGCACACTGCGCGTGTTCCTGGCTGACCCAGGTCCCGAGAAAAGTCGATAATTTGGCTAGGCTTAAAGTAGCCCCAGGAACTTATTGCGTTTCGTGCGGAGGAGTCTGGGTAGTTGGGGAATGGTTTCTGCTCAGTGACTATTATTCAAACTTTTGTGTACACGTGGTAGATACACTCACCAAGAAAGGCAGGTAAAATTACGGAATTAATTTCGGCGGTGAACGACAGATCACTTTTGCTTTCGGTACTATTCCACGAAACTTGGCCTACCGCACCAAAATTTCGTTTCGCATCCCTCACGGGCAACATCCAGACTTTCTCGCTTTTTTTATTTTTGTAATTAATATTCACAGTTTATTTTGAAACTTACCTCCACATTGGCCACAGCCGTAAGTTTTACCTAACATAGTTAGGGTGGTTGTTTCCCTCCTGGCCGAGTGCAAATCGGGTCCGGGGATGGGTAATTTTGCTCTTTCAGTAGCCATTTGAGACAATCTGAAATAACATAAATGTATTGTCTTTGATGTCATCAATATTTTCTTAATTTTACAGGAATTTTCTTTTCCACATTACATTGCCAAAAGTAAGAGAAACAAATCCTGAGTGTGTTATCAAAACAGACATTGTGTGTGATAGGAGTGAACCAAATGTTGAGTTCAAATTAAGTGAGTATTTTACAACTGTTAGACATGGATCCAGAAATATTCTTTGAAGTATGCAAATTTTAATCAAATCAAGATTTAGAATTTGTTGATCTGACCCTCCTGTTAATGTGTGCCGAGATTGAATTGAAAATGTGAATTGCAAACAGTATCTTCTGGATCCATGAGTGACCAGTTACATGTAGGAACTAAGAGTACATAAGCCTAACTACTGTTTTCTTTCCAGGAAATGGTGAAAAAGTAATATTCAAAGCAGGAAATCTGACAACTTTAGAGCTACTTCAGTTGTACAACAAACACATAACACCTTTAGCCCCTCCCCCTGAAGCAGCTTCCATTGCCGTTGTTACAAAAGCTTCTAAAACAAAAGGATCGAGAAGAAAGTAGCTTTACAATGGCCCATAAAGCATACAATCTCAAATTAATTGATACTATATATGGCCAAGTGCCAGCTTTCACAGATATATTTGATGAAGATACGTGGTACATATTTGTAGCCTGCTTTGTTGCAGGTACTATAATGGTTGCATTCTTACTTTCCAGATTCATCACAATCAAGCCAGTTGAATAAAATGTAATTAATGTTATATATGTAATTTAGTATTTAATAAAAGAAAATTAATTCGCAATACAAATTATTTTTAATTCCACAAAACCCCAATTTGCAAATTCCTATCATAAAAATCCTTTGTGACACTTGCTAGAATAATTACTATGGTTTTGTTTACATGAGCAACCATTTTTGGAAGACGCGAGAAAAAAAGGAATGGTAAACAACTTACTTGGGACTACTTTGTCCGTTGCGTCATTTCAATACTTGCTAGTGCATTCATTAATCCTTTCTCTAAGTATTTCATATTTCTCGCAACAGGTCAATTATTTTATTTTCGGCACATCCTTGACAATGACATTCAGTGAGGAGAAAGCTACATCAATAACCCGGGCTTGACCTACGCTACGGCGACATTGGGAACTCCAAGGTCGTTGTTTATTTTCTACAAAACACAAACATATTTCGACACACACAAACAGGTTGGATGACATTTACTTACTGTTCTTTTCTATGGCGAAGAATATTTCGCTAGTTTACGGCTGTACTTTGTCAGGTGCATACTAAAAAGGGATATTACAACATGGTGGTAATGCGTTTCAGTTGTATGTGCTTTCTGGCCCCTAACCACCATTCCTTTCGTCTCCGGAAAGCATGGCTGCAGCGCTTTCGCTCTCACAGGCCCTTCAATCGATAACACCAATCCCTCTTCACTCGCTTGTTTGTATACACCGGCTCTACAGTCATAAACACACAATTACGCACAATCTTTCGTCCTAACACAAGCAGCTCTTCGAAGCACCGCCCACGATGCACTTGTGCCTATTTGTTGACACTCTCTCCCACTACCCAGCTGTTCCAACGAAATCCCTTTAATGTGTGACATAAGTCATTTGCCGCCCCGGAAAAAGATTTCGTCGCAATGATATATACGTACACGACGTGTTAATCATAGCGTATGCACATCACTTTTCTTTCAAAAAATTAATGCCGTCGTCGATTCCACACCATTTTACAAAATATCCCACAAACCCTCCTAACAAATAAGGCGCTATCGTTCCCTTCATCGCGAGCACCTGTACATGCACTTCTCCACGCGAACTCTGTTTGGCTGGAACCATCTCCCTAATCCCCGCACGCGATTGGTTCCCGCCATACGAAGCAGATATTACCAGAAAACACGTGTTATGACGTCAATCGAGAAGGAAAATTGCACAGCCATTTAAACCACTTTGTTTACGCCATGTCTATTCTGTACACAGATCGGCTTGTGATATCTACGCACTGAACGATGGCAGTATCGAAAAACTTAACAATCGGCAAGGTCATTCCGCTACTCTTCTCTTTCCGCCACATGACATACGCGTTTCACCGGGCAGCACGCCCACTTCCGTGACCTTCACAATGCACATGCGCAAATGCAACATCAAGCTTCTATTTATCTCAAAATGAAAGACCGTAATCATTTATTGTTACAATACACAGTCAATTCGCCATACAGACACACATTAACAATTTTAAAACAAGAAATCACTGTAAACCAAGTGTCACTTGAAATTACTTCTTGCAACATTCTGACAGTTTATCAACTTGTACATTACAGATCAATACAATATACAACACTTTCTTTCTTGCACAGTCATTACATAATATAAAAATTGAGGGGAACATTTGGCAAGGAACCAGGACCATGTAGGTAAGGAATATAACATGACTGTAATAAGGGGAGAGGGAGTACTAGCTACACAAAAGCTTTTAAATAAATGAAACGACATTCCTGCAAGCCAAATTTTGTATTATAACAACTTCAAATTGAACAATTAACAGGGCATACCTGAAGCTATGGAGATCATTATATCAAAAGAAGTCAATGCTAGTAAATTATCAGCACCAACAAGATTATTTCATGGAACAAAAGTAATGAAAGTGCAAATGCACACCGTTATTATGCAATTATTAAAAGACGTGTATTGCACTGATGTATATTGCTCTTCTTTTATGATGTAATTCCTGCTCTCAGCAAAGAAGTTCTACTAGGAAAAAAGTGACCTGAATGCAAGTGAAGGTACTCTATGTATAATGAGACCTTTCTTTAGAACCTGCAAGTATTATATCATTAGCAATATATAAGAAGCAAGCAGGTGGCCTAGCCTCAGTCCATCGACATGCCCTCGTCGTCATCCTCATCAGGTTTCTTTCCACTGTTGTCTCCATCGCGCTTGGGGCGCTTTTCTTCGCCGCCACCACTGGTCGGGGACTGCGGTGTGTCCGGCTGAGAGCCCAGGCTGGCCCGCTGCAGAGCTCGAACAAAATCCTCCATGTTGCCCTGGTTGGCAGCGTCCACTGCCTCTGGGCCCACCTCCAGCTGCTGCATCACAGGGCCCAGCTGGCCGGACTGCAGGGCAGCACTGAACATGCTCAGCGCCTGCACACACACGCACTCCCCCTCAATCAACCCCATTCACACACCGTCCGAACAACTTCATGCATCAGACGAGCAGGCCATGAGACAAATGCAAATATATCTATCCTGCCCCAGCATTTATAATTAGAGTAGGTTAGGGTTAACACCTTTTTACAGAAAAAGCAACCCCCAGAAGTCAAAACAAAACTCAGAAATAAGTGAACATACAGAGGTACCAAATTTCATAAGATTTCAGCCAATCAAATACATAGCCAAGAAAAAAATCTATCATGTGAATGTAGTATCATCTTTAAGACATCAGTTAACACGAGTCTGAACAAGTTATTTTTATGTTAAAATGATAAATTCCAAAAAATTTAAACACAATATTTATGATAAGGAAAGAGGATGAAGCCTGGTCTAATATAAAATATACAGGAACATCTACAAGTTAAAAAATTAGTCTTTATCAGTCTCCCTTTAAAAATAAATCAACATGCATTAGTTCTAAAGCAAGATAATTGTTATTTTCCTATTACTTATTTTTACTTTTATTTCAGTCAACATAATATAAACTCTTCTCAGTATTGTCTTTGAAGGATAAGGAATAATAAGATTTACCCACAATTTCCACAAAGTGATGATTTAAAAATCAGTATTCCCCCACACAGCACATCCAATTATGAATCAAAATATTATGTTAATATTATTCTGAGAAAAATTTCATTGCCTCATGCACAACTACACCCAACTGTTGATTAGAATGGCACTGAAATTAAATAACACCTATGCAAAAATTTAATTTCAAATAATTTATGGAACATTATTACATCAAAGTGTTACTGTACAACTTCTGATTGAAGACTGCTTACGAAAACCAAACTAGGATGTTTTCAGTTAGAGATGGATTGTATTTATCTTTAGAAAAGGCACAAAATGAAGTTTAATTTGCAACAAAATAAACAAAAATAATAACTTCCACACGTACAAACACACTCATCCATGCAGCACACCCAAATCACAATTGTTTTGAGCAAAAATCATCCTATAACATTAGCAGCAGCATGGTACATCAATTGAAAATTAAATTTTGTCACAAATCTTTATTAGTGTAAGTTATTGTAAATTGACAAAATTGTAATTTGACAAAAAATGGACACAATGTTTTTAAAATTTCTCATATGATAAAATGACTGCAAAATAAAAGCCATAGCTGGTACTTTACAAATACATACTAGTTTCACAGAACAAGTTAAATGAATTAGACACCTTACAACAGAAGCAAAAGGTGTTATAATTTTATATTAGTGACAAAAGTGAAATGTACTTTTCCTCCATAAATTTTGGAAGGCACATTATTCAACAACTTTGGGTCTAATTCTAAGGAAGATTGAAGAGCATTGTTCAATATTATGTAATTTTAATGAATTTTGGTTGAACTTTTGAAGATTTCGTTCTTTTTTTATGAAGCTGAATAGCTCACATGAATTAAACTCTTTTCCAATGAGCTCTTTCAATACAAAAATTTCAGAAACAAATGTAATTACAGGTATCAGAAAAAGGGTTTCCACAAACATTTCTTGTTTGAAAATGATCATCTTTTGACTCGCTTCTTCGACAATGACAATATGACAATATTTGAGAAAAAATGAATCTCGCAAATGTTTGAACAGTAGATGTTGATCTTATTTAATATAAATGATGGCAGTAATGAAACTTCCTGCATTTATACAAATTCCTCTGTGAAACTAATTACTAAGAATGTTCTGATTGAAATCTACCCAATGCCAAATTACACTTTCACTTATTTATAGAACATAATAAGAGATTCCGCAGAAAGAATAAAGGAATCTTTAAGGCTTGAACACAATGTCTATAATAGCAACAATAATCTGTAGAGAATATTTTGTCATTATTAAATAATATTAATTTCTCTAGCATATTCTACTGCATATTTCTACCAGTCTTCCAGTCCACAAGTCAACTGTCTAATGCACACTGACTATCTTGTCCTCCATAATTCTCCTGAATTTCTAGTGAAATTTAAGAATTATTTACTGTATGACCTGCCCTCTTGTCACCAAGCAGTAATAAGCCAAAAAGTAGGAACAACCTACTTTTCTCTTAAACCAAGACTCTACTTTATCCTCAGTACATCTTTACTATTACTTCTGATTTTGAAGAATTGACTATGCTAATAACATATCCTTTTATAATAGCACACCTTTCATAAATAGCACAGTGAAAAGCATCTCTTGTGACACATTTATCCCTCAAATTTTTTATTGAGTAGTTGCAGACTTGCCCACCTAATTTCTGGAAAGAGTACAGGAATAAGTACTTACTTATTTTCTCACAAAATTTTGCCAATTCATACTCATGACTTCCAAAACTTAATTTTTCATGAAAATTGACTGTGTTAATTACAAAATTTTGCAGATTCAAAAGTTGCAAAATTACGGAATTATAAACTGTTGATGTATGTGGAAACAGTATTTATTTGGTAAAAAAACTAAGTATTACTTTTCATTAAGAAGACCAACAATCCAAATAGAGATTAAATATTGGTTAGGCAAGAAAACATGTGAACTGTGCAATTGAAGAAACTTTTTTTTAAATATGAAGTGCTCACAGTTAACAGTTGTCACTAAAACAAAGTGAAATAATGCATCAGAAAAACTGACCAATGAATGGGCATGAATGGGCGGGTGAAGGCTTGGTGATATTGTTAAGAATGCAATTTGTAACGCAGAAGCAAGGGTATTTAACACAGTTAAATTAATTTTTTGTTGTTTTGGGTAAATAAATCTTACAAATAGTAAGTTCAGTAATGCTTTTATGATTGCACATAATTAATTTTGATTTTCAGGAGAGAAGGTGAATCCTGCATGGAGGAGCTGGTCATCATTCATGAAGGCTTTATGTTTCATCCATAAGAAAGAACACAACCTTGATCATCTTTGTGGGAAGACCAAAATATGTTCATTTAACAGTGTAACATGGGTGTGCACACTGAGCTGGATATAAGTGATGTCATTCATGATGAAAGGAAGACAATAATGAAGGTTAACATTTAATGTAGCTACGTTATTGTTTTATGTTGCAAAGTCATGTTTGTTACATTACTGATTAAATGTTTATTTTCTTCCTTGTTATCTAAATAGAACTGATACTTCACAACTTAGAAGAGCAGGCAAATTTTCAATGGATTGTGGTCAGTTCTCTTTACTATACGTCACAGTTATGATGCAGAATTACATTAACTATCAGTCATTCACAAACTATAAATCATCACCTGTACCCCTTCCAGTAAAAGATACATTTCACCATTTGATAATTCCCCCCGATATGGAATCCAAGGCATCCTGCATAATCAACTCAACTCAATGAAACTTCATTGCTTGATATTACAAAGAAATAACTTTTTATCCATAAAATCATCTCAAAAATTTAATAAAGGTTTTCCATTTATCATTACGACAAATGTACAACTAGACAGCTGACTTCATGGCAAGGGGGTACAGGACTCACCTGCTGGAACTGCGGAGAAGAAAGAGTTGATCGCAGCTGGTCAGAAGCAGTCTGACCTGCACCAGAGCCAGCAATAGCTGCAACGGCTGGAAGATGCTGCTGCAAAGCCTCAGCAAGACCAGGCTCCACCAACACAGTTGACAAATTGTCTGTAGTGATTGCATGGGCCAAGTCCACTCCTTAACACAAAAGAAGAATTACACACTTCAATAGCATAAATATTCCTTTAATTAAACATTCCCTTTTTTTTCTTCTTTTTTTATTTAAAAAATGAAGCTATTTGGTTTGCATTAATTTCATGGCTGTAAATAAACAAGTCAATGCATATCCTTTGGAGGATTGTTTTACTCATGATTAAAGACCGGATTCCTGTGTAACTGCATCTTTTCTTTGCCAACTTGAAATTGGATGAAATCTCGACAGAAATTTGAATCATGAAACAGACGTTAATTTAGTACTGGTTTTATTTTGCATGAAATTACACGTTACGAGGGTTACTGCGTGATATTGCTTGTTTTAGGTAATGCTGCCTGAAAATTGCACATTATAGGATATTTACTGGACCAATTCACAAGATTCATAGGTTTATTGCATAAAATATAATTTGAATATTATCAAATTGTTTTAATTTATCTTTTTTAAAGGTTTCATTTAAGAAAGTAATTTTTATGACATAACTCAGCAGTGCATTCAAGTTGTCTGTGAAACACGAGCGCCATTTAATATGTAATTCTGCACTTTGTTGCCCTAAGAACTGAGCATCAGTTCATGGAATGTCAAATATAGTTTAGTTGAAAGTTAAGTTCAGTTCAGTTCATTCAAATATAGTTTGTTTAAACAATGTACTAACTTATTTATAATGTACTAACTTATTTATAATAGAAACACTCAAATCATAATATTTCATTCATCTATCACAACCAAAATATAAAATAAGTTCATAAGTGGATTAACTGAGGTTTCTAGGCTACTTAACACTGTTTTGCAAAGTTTTGATCTTTTTGTCGCACTTTTCGCATGTATTGGCATTTTTATTGCATGTTTTGGAGAGTTTTACTGCTCAAATATCTGGTCTTTACTCATGATTTACAGATAAGGGGAAAAACTGTCAGTATTTCCACAGCATGGGTATTGCAGCAACACTCAGTCAAACCATTTTGAACAAAGCATTTTGATAATTTATAAATATCAGTAATATTCTAAGTTTCTTTTAAAGATGAAAAAAAAATTCCACCTGTTAACCTAGAACTTGAAAAAACGCAAAATAATTTCTTCGGGTAACTTGTCAAAATCCCATAAAATAATTAAAAGTTTCAAAACGAGGTAAGATTGCTTTAATGTTTTGTTTTAATTTATTCTCACATTGCATTTCTCATATTTAAATAAAATGTTTTAATTTTGATTCAGGTCCTCCAGTGCATATTCTCTTTTCTGATAACATTCGCAAAGACAATAATCAGTGTGCAGTGTCATGGACACATTCTGAATTTTAAAAATGTACCAAAAGGGTTCACAAGAAAATTGGGTACATTATTTCTTTCAGAAAATGTTTTTTGTCATTGGTTCAACTAACTAAATTACTAATTTCATTTGCCCAGAAATTGAGAGAAAACTAAGCAACCTACGGCCAAACAAGAGTCGATGGTTTTGTTAGATACCCAGAATCTCAGGAATAAGCAAAACAATGAAACAGTTTTAGCTTTTCATTGAAAATATGCACACAAATGCAATGTTGTTCAGGATAACAGTGCTCTGCTAGGCTACTGTGGATGGCAGGTTGCAATTCATTGCACTGATTAAAATCTATATTACTAATTTCTTATGCAAGCAGAAATTGAGAAAAAACACAATGGCCTATGACCATGCGAGAGGTATCCGTGGCTTCTTACATTCATCGGAACTTAGGAAATTCCAAACAATTACACAAATCCGATTTCCCATAAAAATATTCACATTTGATTATGTTATTTAACCTATTCTTATACTGCATGTACTAGCTGTATTGTCATATTTTGTGCATCATTGTTTATGACAAGGCTGACATCATGCAACTGCAAGACCGCAAAGAGAAGAGCCTAAGCTTGCTAAAAATATACTATTCACAAGTTGAATTCTAGAACTGCAGCTTTCATAATATGTAAAGAACTGTTATACTATATAAATACTATACTGTGTTGTATTATTGAAGGCTGTTTTTGTTAAAATATTTAATTTATTACAATGTTCTATAAAAGCATTTATTTGTTGTTCTTGAGCTGTATTCATGCTCCTTTTTGGAAAACCATTGTTGTGTGGTTTTCTTCAGCAGCATTTTTGATGCAGAAGGCCACTAGTATTTTAATATTATTAGAAGTTTCAGCAAATTTTGGGTTTAATTTTTGTTATGGCACGATTTACAATCATTGAAAAATGTGTAAATTGAACCACACGAACTGAGCACTGGCATTATTATTACAAATTCTATGCACAAGGCCTCATCACAAGTGTATTAAGATACATAAATTACTAGACTATACTCATCTATTATTAGTCTTAGAAGGGAAAAAAATAAAATAAAAGTGGTTTTATTAGATAGGCAACATTTTTGAAGTGCAAATCTCCACAGAACAGGAAAGAGATAGCCAAATATTTTAGATGACGAAGTGAATAATTAAGAATAAATTTTGGAAGGAGCACAAAAGTTGAAATTGAGAATAGATAAATTTAAAATCAAAGATATTAAATGGAGAAAAGTGCATTTAAAGAAAAAAATGTAGAAAGGCTCAAAGGAAAAGAAGAAAATTTCTACAATGCTTCATGAGAAAACAGGTAGCTGAATATTTCATTACATGAAGTGGAAAAGATATGACAAAGAATACAGAAGGGGGGGGGGGGGCGCGCAAGAGGATAGGTGCCTTAAGTCACAAATGAAGTGGAAGATAACAATTCTCAAAAACATTGCTTGTAGAACGAATCCATCAGATAAAGGATCCAATAATGATGATAACGATATACATAAATATAAAAAGATCACACAAGAAAATCTTTATTTGTTACCACCAGGTCAACTACACCCAAAGAAGATCAGGTACCTCCTTTTTCTAATATTCAGATGATTTTAATATTTGAACAATATTACAGTTCAATTTGGAAATGAATCCTGGATTGGGCAAAGAATATTTGTTTCATTTGAAGGGTCAGAGAAAGAGAGAAAAAAGAATCAATTTAACTTTAAATCAAGAAGTAGCACATAAAGTTTGAACACCACTTTTCCTTAAAGCACTACAAGAAGTATTATGTTTATGCATTTGAATAATTGTCATATACATTTTTGGAAAATTAACTTTTTACATGAGATTTCCTTTTAAACCATATGATACATAGTTTAATAAAGGTAAATAACCTAACTCATTCTTCCTGCTAATTCAAATGGTTCACGATTTTTCCCTTTGCACCAAAACAGCTTGCTAGAATGTGTTCTGGTACTGTTTTATAAGATCACATTTTATTTCAAGGAAATATTTCAAAAGCTCAACGAGATGGCACCAGTATCTCAAAAAGATCAATTTCTTGACTCTCATCATTTTCTTCTGCAACTCTTCACTTGGTATTATTAAAAATATATGCAATTTCATGAATATAAACACTAATAGGATTTTGCTGCACAGGAGGGGGGGATGAAACTCCACAATGCTGGATAACCCCCACCTTTAATGCTTATCATTAGTAACTATGGAGCAGATTATTATGATTTTGCATATTTTTGTCTGTTGCATTGGTGCATAGCTAAGTGAAATTTCTTGACATTTGGTTAGAATTGGATGCTACGTAGTGTGGTATGTGGTGTGAACATTTGGTAGAATTGGATGCTATGTTAGTGCATATTTGTGCACATTTGGCACATTTTTATTGATGGTGCGTATTCATGAAATTATAAGCACATATCCTGCACATTTCGTTTAAATAGACTTATTTCTAAAACGTTTCATCTTTTCATAGAATCTATTATTAGCAAGCATAAAAAAGTGACTTTCTACGATGAAAATACATTAACATTATGCTATTGCTATTTTTCTTTTTATAGATAAAATATTTATACAAATATAGGATTTTTGTTGTTATATTTTTAAACCACACGGAAGAAATGCAACAAAACATGCAATGTTCTTCACTGAGGTAATTGTTTACGTCAATTATTTTTCCCAAATCGTATGGTAGATTATATTATGTTTACACAAAAATATACTATATATTTGCATTCCAGGTACAGTACTCCTGATATTTTTTCAAGAAAAGTTTTTACAAGAAATGAAATATTGTTAATTTTAATTGCACATTGACAGGTATATTTCAGAATTTTTAGGTCATAAACGCTTATTTTTAAAAGCATATTTCAAGATTTTTTTGAGGCATAAAAATTCTCTCCCTATTAATAACAATCCAAAATCCATAATACTATGAATAAATGATGTTCAGATGCTCATTACAAAATTTCTTCATATGTACCAAGGCACACACATTAATCTGAGCACACAATTTAGTTTCAGAAAAAGGACTGACCAGCAGTCAAAATAAAGATGCAGAGCTTTCAATCTTGAATAAACATGATGTCTATACACTTTGTCAATAAACACTTCATACGTTGACTGACAACAGAAACAGAAATTATGAAATTCTCATGAACTTTCATTTTTAATAATTTGTATTTCTGTTGTGTTCAGTCAGTAGTAGTTTCTTGAGAATACATTTTGCGAAACTAAAGTTTACTTGTAGTTAACATTGTGTTCTGAACATGGATGTCGTTAACGAATACAAGTACGCTAACATTTCCTTGATATGAAGGGACTTTGTTAATACTGTTCTAATACTTTCCTCACATGTAGTAAAAATGTTCTCTATCACAAAAGGGATTTGTGTAACAAAGAGAAACAAAATGTGATAGAAACCATAATGTTAGGAGGACAGATAATTCAATTTTTGTTCAGGAAATTGAAAGATAACAGCTGGTATTCAGTATTGATCTACAAAAACCATCGATGCTTTTTGAAATCATTTTCATGATTCTATAGTTCAGTAACAACTTCTAGAAGCTGTGTGTGATTTAATGCAGATTAAAAAGTGCAGGCAATCAAATGTAGATTTGATCAGACTGATCAAGAAAATTTGGGAAAAGACAAAGACTGGGAACAGGACCTTTTTCCCTAAGAAACTCTTAAAACAGTGCATCACACACTAACACTGCATTTTGATACACACCCTTTCCTTCTCAGGGGACCATGTGTATTAAAACAGTACATTGAAATGTTATATAAGCCAGTTATGATCCATTAAAAACAAAAATAGAACTGGGTGAAAGTTGGATTATATATAATGTTGATTTATTCATTGATTGATGATTTCATGCACGTCAACTCCTATGGTCATTAGCCCTGTAAGTGTAGTGCATGTTTTTTATCGAGAAGTGGCAGTGATCTTCCCCCACTGAATGGCGAGACCCAGCGCCGACTAGCGAGCTTTTTCCCCAACCTGATATCGCCCATGAACGGGGCACTGCCCCAGCCGAGACAAGCTTTATGCTCCTATCAGGTCTCCTGGCATGTATGGCAGTGTAGTGTGAGTGTGTGCGAGTGTAAGCGTGCGAGTGTGTAAGCGTGCGAGTGTGTAAGCGTGCGAGTGTGTAAGCGTGCGTGCGTGTAAAGGGTGAGCATAGGGCAAGGACAAGGAAGAGGAACAGGTAGAGGAAGAAGAAGAGGAAGAGGAAGGAAAGATCACACGCGCTCCATGGCCCGTTTGGTAGGGTACTGCTCTGGCATTCGCTTGGTGTTGATTGGAGAACCATGAAAAACTACTGATCAGAGCAGCCAGTCGCGAGAATTTTCCTCCAGACTTCATCTGATTTCGTCCTAGCTCACAAGCTTAGTGTCGAAAGTCCTGCGCCATTGGGACTCTAACCAAGTACCTCTCGGTCAGAGGCAGTGCAGTAACCTCAGCCACTGCTCCCGGTTGTAATGTTGAAAAATTGGATTATAGTCAGTAGAGTTATAGCATGTGACCATTATTTTTCAAATGAGAAATTGTTTCAGGATACCTAATAAACATCTTAATGGCAAATTTTAACTCAGCATTAACTTATTTCATATTATTGTCTTTGTATCATTTATACTATATACTATGTGTGAAGTTTTATCATAATGGCCTGGAGAGAGAAAGAAATATTGCTGAGGCCCCATGTATCAATATTATGCATACCACCACATAGCTATGGCCCTTGATAGGGAACAACCCCCCAGAAAGCTGGCATTTATATGCAAGGAAGTAGATGAAAATTTCTTTTCAAAGGACACTAACCTGTTAAAACAGTCACATAATACCATGTTCTGAACTGTTTTTCTATGTGTCTTGCATTTATGTTTTTCAATGCATCTTGTACCCATCACCTTAACTAGAAAATATTTCTCAGCCGTTGAAGGAAGTGTTGTTCCCACTATAAAATGATGTGGGAGGATGAACATTGTGACCTTCCAACAAGATTTGGCTCCCTGCCACAAACCCCAAAAATGTCAAACTTTCCAGAGGAATGAAATTAAATGTTCTTGAATAGCCAAAAAATTAGCTCAATTCTATTGAAAAGATCTTCCAGTTGTGAAAATTTACAGTCAACCTTACAAAGCTCATCCTGAACAGAGATAGCACAAAGATGATGTATGAAGATTTTAATATGGTAAAACTGGTGAAATTCCTGCCAAAGTGTGTGGACTTTATTAACATGGAATATCTAACTATTTCAGCTCAAATAATTCCTACATCAAAAACAAAATTACCAAATTGAAAGACAATTATCTTCAAGTACAACAAAGTTTCACCTTGACAAATGGATTAGTTTCTAAAATAATTGTGAGGGAAAACCCTTACTTGTATGCCACTGAAATCCATTACATACTCATCAATTTGCTTTAAAACCTGTTTTCTGAAAATGGACAATTGCAAATATATTTCCAAGATAATGTAATTAATACATGTAATTTGTTTGTAATTTTCCATAAATATTATGTGCATCACTATCTACAACCTTCGCATATTAGCTTACTATATTTTTTTATTGTTGTCAACAATCAGTAAAGAAATTCAATAAATTATAAGATAAAATAGTAATATTGTTTCCCAGTTCATGAAATGGTAGAATAGAATTAGTGTATTTTTAACTCCAAGGACTAAGAAACACATTATCTTCTCATTAAGGTTAATATTACTAACGATATATATTTATGCACAATTTACACTTTCCTGTGATTTACACAAATTCTTCTAGGTCCCTTGTGGACATTCTACTCTTAATTAATCATTGTTTCAGAACTTAAAATAGCTTTATCTAGAACTAATTTTGAATGGCCAGACTCTGAAGGGCTCATCATGTAGGGCAGGTATTGTCAGCAAGTGAACATTCAAACACACCCAAATTATTTTTAACAAAGTTCGAAGCTCAAGAATTGTGCAATTTGCACATCTTTTTACCAATTTAATTTAACAAAAATTTCAAGATTCTGCAGGTTTATGATCTCATTTGCAACAAATTGTTCTCGTTTGCAAAGACTTTTTTAAGCATTGTAGAACCTCTTGAACCATGGGCTGGATTAAACTGGTTACATTTGGGGATAAAAACATGGCACAAATTCCATCTCAATTTAATTCATTCTCATTTGGATGCGAGCTTACAGTTCAATTATTTCATCTTGGTGTGTTATCAAGCAACAAGATAGCCTGGCAAGGCAGATTTCCTTTTTTCAATCATTTTTTAACCTCTGGAACAAAATCACAGTAAAAACAGTTTTTAAATAACTCTTGAATCATACAAGCACATTTTTGGCTTTGATAAGTAACCAGAAAAGATGATATGCAAATATGTTTAAAGGCTTAGCCGATTTGCCAACAGTAACAAGTTTCAAGTAACAATTTTGTGACTTCCTGATACGTTTGATGTTGCAAGAAGGGCCCATCTCTCTTTGCTCTTTTAGCTTTTTCATATACATACGTATATATACAGAGTAATATACGCAGTAATATACATAGTATGTAATGCTGCGGAAAATCAATTTCAAGATTTCAATGAAAATACAAGTTTTGGGGTCCCCTGATACCAAAAATATTTTCAAAACATCCATCCATCTGAACACAACTAGCGCCTAAACCACACATATGAACTTGTCCAAATTGAACTTTTTCGTTTGAATTTTTTTTTCAGAGTATTCCTGCAATTATAAAATTGAAGACGGATTTTTCCTTCAAATGAAATTTGTTGCCCATAAATAGTTCTTTCATTAGGGTCGTGTAGGCTTGTTTTTGAAAATTTTAGTAGTTTTCATGCAATAGAGAGTAAAATATTTGCAATTTTAAAAAACAAAAAAATTATTTTCTCAAAAATGGCTCCAAATTTTTTCTTTAAAATTTTGGTACGGGTAGTACCAAATGCACTCTATCCGACGACAAACACCATACAGCTCTATTCTTTTGTTTTTTCAAAAAGTACGAAAATGTAATTTTTTTCACTTGTCTCTCACATCGGTATTATTTACATTAGAGGCAATTTCTTCACATTACTATATTTATTAGTACATATGCTTTAAATATCGTGAAATAAAGTTTTACGAAAAGTCAACATTTTTCTGTAAAAAGGAGCTCAAAACTCCGCATTTTCAGAAACGCTCAACGCCATTTTCTCAAAAACGGTTGCAAATGTTTTCTTAAAATTATTCCAATGGATAGTGCTAAGTGCACTGTTTAATAAGATAAAGTTCATTTTGGTGAATTCTTTCGTTTTTTTTTTAAAATTAGACAAATTAAATTACTTTTAAACATCTTACGCCGTTAATATGCACATTTCCATCGATCTGTATACATTATTACATTCATGAGTGGAAGCGCTTCAAATGACTTCAAATGAACTTTTTCGAAAACTCCATAAATTGAAAAAGAACTTAAATTTTGCATTTACATTAATGCTTAATCGCCATTTTCTTAAAAGCAGCTTCAAATATTTCAATGAAAACTTCAATTTACGATGAAGTTTTAAACTTTTTTTATATTCTTGAATTAATATTTCGGTTGCACTATTAGGAAAGCAAAACGTTGAGAAAATGTCAAAAAATGTACTTTGAGCAACGATAGATAGCAGCTGGCTAGAGAATGGAGCAAGACCTTTAAGCCAGACCACACCAAGGAAATTAGAAAAATTTGGTACAAGAAAGTCTGTGCCATTCTGTCGCACCTCTAGTTGTGTGTGACCTGAAGCACTTTTCTCTTCTTGTGATGCAAGTGTTTCAGAAGGTAGCATTTTAAAATAATGGCCAGTTTCATCACAATTATAAAGCTGGTCATTTGCAAGTTTTTCATTTTCACTATCTCTTGTAATTTCTTGCAAGATTTACAATGTTTTCAGAATCAGGAGATAATTTCTCTTCATACATCTCTAGTTGCCAAATTCCATATCTTTTTTTTTCACTAGTTAAACCAGCCTAACTAGTAGCGAAATTTTTGTATCTCCCTCTTTAAATTCTTTTTGTAACACCAAAGCTTTTTCTTGAATAATCAGACCTCAAAGAGGGACACCCTCTTTGCCTTTGGTAAATCACATAAAAAGTGTCACCAGTTTCTTCATATTCAGATTTTTTCAAAGATTTTCTGTCCAATGATAAGTCTAAGCACTTGTAACTAGAAAAAGCTTCTAATTTGCTTGTTTGTACACCAAACACCAACCGTAACTTCACCTATGCCATATTCGACTCCAAGATTTTTAAGAGTTTCTCCCTTATCCAGTATTTAAATTCCACTGCCAATGGAATGAATTTCCCTTTTTCTTTCTGCAGAATCCATCATGAAAACATGATTCTATAAACTAAATTAAAATAACTTTAAACTAAATTGAGTGCGCTAGTTTCAAAATAGTTGGACTGTAATTTGCATAACTGAACTAATTGTCGTTTGATCAATTGGGTGTAACCACAATGCTACCGAACCAGTCCAACAATGCTTCGAACCAGCCAAACAACAAAAAACAGATGTTGTAAATATTTCATGTCTTGGTCATTTTCTGGGAACACTTTTATTTATTTTAATTAATTTCTTGGTCAGATGATTTTACTCTGATTGATGGGAAACTCAAACAATCGAGATACGAATTAAGAGACTCAACTGCATAGTAATAATAATGTAATATAGTAATAATAATAATAATAATGTAATAATGCATCAAATTAATAATAAGGTGGTGAAAAAGAAGGCAAAGAAGAAGAAGAAAAAGAAGAAAACAAAGAAAAAGAAGAAGAAGAAAAAGAAGAAAACAAAGAAAAAGAAGAAGAAGAAAAAGAAGAAAACAAAGAAAAAGAAAACAAAGAAAAAGAAAACAAAGAAAAAGAAAACAAAGAAAAAGAAGAAAACAAAGAAAAAGAAAACAAAGAAAAAGAAGAAAACAAAGAAAAAGAAAACAAAGAAAAAGAAGAAAAAGAAAACAAAGAAAAAGAAGAAAAAGAAAAAGAAGAAAAAGAAAAAGAAGAAGAAGAAAACAAAGAAAAAGAAGAAGAAGAAGAAAACAAAGAAAAAGAAGAAGAAGAAAACAAAGAAAAAGAAAAAGAAGAAAACAAAGAAAAAGAAGAAGAAGAAAACAAAGAAAAAGAAGAAGAAGAAAACAAAGAAAAAGAAGAAGAAGAAAACAAAGAAAAAGAAGAAGAAGAAAACAAAGAAAAAGAAGAAGAAGAAAACAAAGAAAAAGAAGAAGAAGAAAACAAAGAAAAAGAAGAAGAAAACAAAGAAAATGAAGAAGAAAACAAAGAAAATGAAGAAGAAAACAAAGAAAATGAAGAAGAAAACAAAGAAAATGAAGAAGAAAACAATGAAAATGAAGAAGAAAACAATGAAAATGAAGAAGAAAACAATGAAAATGAAGAAGAAAACAATGAAAATGAAGAATACAATGAAAATGAAGAATACAATGAAAATGAAGAATACAATGAAAATGAAGATGAAGTAGAATAAGACTATGATGACGATAACCTTTCTTTTCATTTTCCATGATGAAATTACTCCTAAGATATCCAAACCAAAACACCTCAAAAACTCATTTATTGCCGACTCAATTTTTATACACAACTATCCATTTCAAGACCCAAAAAATAAAAAATTTTTGAAAAAGTCTCACCTGAACCTTGGCCACCAGGCTGAGGGACAGAAAGCCCCGACAAGAAATTCTGTAAATCGCTCAGTTGGATTGCTGGCTGTCCACCTGCAAGAAATATTTCCCAATTCTTTTCACCTACTGTGTAATAAAGTTGCAATAAATTCAACAGGCATATTATTACATAGAGAAGATATCATAAGAGCTAATGCAATAAATATTAGAAGAAAATATTAATAGTCTCATACCAACTGGAAAGAAGGAAGGGGGGGAGGAGAAACGATGGAAGGACACAAGCAAATTCTTTTCCTATCTTTGTGCAAGGAGTTACTGCTTCATCAATTAGAACTTTTATTATTAGGAACTTTCTGACATCTTAGCGAGTGTTTTGTTTTTTAACACTAATTTAATATTTTCAAAAAACATCCTAAACCATCACTATGTATAATTGCTTCTTGAAACTCCAGCAAACTTTTACAGCCTGATCAGCCCATAAACCTATTACAATCTTATTTTAGTATCTATTGAAGCCAATAGCAGTTGTACAATTGGAACACCATAGTGAACATTGTTTTAGTTCTTCATAAAAAGGATGTGGCCACCTGTGTCCCTGCAGAAAGGACTATAAACACCAAAAATGTTGAAAATATATTTGCCATTTCTGTTCCTCAAAAACTAAAAATATTTTAATACAAACTTGCAGAAAACGCCTGCAATGTATTGCTAAACACACATACAATTAGTTCTTACATAAATACAATTTCCCTTCAATTATATTGTAATTGATTCTGGGTTACCAACATTTTAACTGTTCTCTTGCTGTGAGCATGCTACTTCTTGGAAAAAAATTTTGTGTGTTTTTGTTTAGCAGCAATTATAATGCTGCAGGCTACTAGTAATTATGTAATACTTTATATCAAAAGTTTGATATTATAATTTCAGTGTTAGTTTATTCTATAATATTAATGGTATACACATAATGGTGATTAATTTTTAACAAAAATTTTATGGAAATGCAGATGTTAACCCCCATGTAATCAATTCTATTATGCAATAATTCAAACTTAATAATATCATATAATTAAAAGATCATAAAATGCAACTGTTCGAAGTAATGAATGAAGCTAAAATGTATGAAATCTATCTTAAAGGATGAAGATGCTTCAAATCTTTACTCAAGAACTTTCAAAAATGGAGAAATCACTTGAATCAGCAATGTAAGTTATTAACTCCAGCAGTTTTATTGAAACAAAACTGCTTTCAAAACCGAGCATTACACATTCCCAATTAATTTCACACATCTAATTTACCTTTTCAGAATATGCATAATGAGTTAACCATAAAATGTTAAATAAACTGCCATTGATTCTCATCATAATAAACGATAACAGAAAATTCTATAATACTAATCATTTACATGCACTATTATAAAGTCCAAAATTAATTAAAATAAGCACCATGTAAGAATATAACCAAAACAGGAGAGGGGGCAACCAAATGAGAGCACTGAAGGAAGTAGGCAGCTTCTCTTGAAAGAGTGAAGGGACAACACAAAGAGTCAGATTTTTTTAACTCAAGGGTACACTTGTTTTAAGTGTTGGCAATGAATTTGCCCCAGTAACTTTAACTTTTATAATATTACAGTTATCCTTTCATCAGATGACAGTGTCAAATGTGCCATTTCAAGCAGTATTCCTCAATGAATTTGATTAGACACTGAGTGAATTAACAGAAAGGTTTTCTTACAACTACGGTGGATTCATTATAGATGTCATGACTGAAGTATTTCCTGCAATAAAAATTATTTCAGATGCCTTTTCATTAATATATTTCTATCTCATAACTTCACTGTTAATACAGCATATATAAATCATAAAGCATTCATTTAAGCATTAAGAAGAGAATACTGCTCAAGTACAACATGTGGGAAATGTAGTGCATCATAAATAGGACTACGATTTTTACGTAGTTATATTTTTCCCCTGCTTAACTGAAGCATTCTGTTTCAGAAAATTTTACATGTTGTGAGAATATAGGTTATCTATACTATACATTATGTAAGTATAGATATTGTGTAAGTATAGATTATGTAAGTGTAAATATAGATATTATGGTTTATTACGCAGAAATGAACCAGGCAAGCTTAACAGAATCGTATTTTGTCAGTTCTTACAAATAACACTATCTCAAATGTGGCTTTTGCTATCAAAACCAATGCATTCCATTATTTAGGGATCTTCATAACCTCATGACAGTATATAGTCCAAATCCTACTTATTCCACCTAAAATATATCAAAAAATATCCTGTTCATATCTAACTGTGGGTGGATGTGAGAATATTCTTATTCACTTTTCGAATTTCCACAAATGGAATGAGCTTCATTTGTTACGAAACTCCTCAAATAATGTGAGTACCAAGGGGTTTTTGATTTAAGATTCAGACACTACATGTGTCTGTATTTTATACTGTGGTCAACATTTTCAAGCTCAGACTTCAAAGTCATGGACCCATAATTAAAAGAATCTTTATTCTACATTAATGACACCAATGCTAAAGTAAACTAACCGCTAGAAGTGCTTGTAGGAGCAGCAGTAGTTGTTGTAGGAGCCGAGGTTGCAACAGTTGTAGTAGTTACAGCAGCAGCAGAAGTAGACGTGGTTGTCGTAGTAGTAGTAGAGGTAGTCTTGGGCTCTGTGGTTGCAGCTGTAGTGGAAGTCTTTGTGTCAGTGCTGCCAGCTGAAGCCACAGAGCTGGTAGACGAGGAGGTGGTGGTAGCAGTTGCAGCTGTTGTGCTTGCAGAAGCTCCAGAGCGACCACTTTGGCTAGTTGAAGGGCGGCTGCAAACAAAGGAACTCCTTAGTAACAATCACAACATCGCACAAAAACAACCCGTGAGGTATAATCACACCCAGATTAAATTCTAGGCAAAAGACCAAGAAAGAAAAGATCAAAAATATTCTTTGGAAAAACAAAGAAGGGCTGATAATCAACTTTCTTGCCGAGATATAAAAATAAATTTGTTTCTTAAATGACTTACATCATCTTTTTTCTTTCCCTCTTTTAATTACCAAGCAAGTTGCTCTGACAAAAGTGCAAATATTTACAGTATATGAAGTTCGCAACTGAACACAAAGATTAAGTAGTTTGTACAAAAAAAAGTGAAAAATGATTTAAAATTGCTTCTGAACTAAATGCAAGTACTTCAAATACACGCTTATACAATTACAAATTTTACACCTATTTACAATAAAAATAGATTTGAGGAATTATGGGGCCAATCAGCTTCACAAATTCCAACTTTAATCTTTAAAATATTTGCATAAAACCTGTAAGATTGTAAAGTAAGTAAACATATAAAAATGTGAAAAATAATTTTTAACGGGTTTTTGCATATAGACTGAATATTTATACAGTAAATATACACATATAAATATATACACATATATAAATATATTTATACAGTAAATATACCTATAAGATTGTAAAGCAAGTAAACATAAAAATGTGAAAAATAATTTTTAACTGGTTTTTGCATATAGACTGAATATTTATACAGTAAATATACACATTTAAATAAAATGTAAAATGAAGATGGAGAGAAAAATTTAAATCAGAATAAAATAAACAAATATATTCTGAAGTTTCCTCTTAAGAAAATATACTCTTAAAAATCAAAAGATTCTACAAATTAATTTATTACTTTGCAAACATAAAAGTCCTCTAAGTAGGTAATTCCAAAAAAAATATTGTCCACAAGCCATTCGTAACACAAATTCCGAATTCATTATATGTAGCAGTTTGTAAATATATAATATAACTCCTTTACTTCCAAACTTGCACATAACAAATTGGCAATATAAACATTATCTCCTCTGAAAAATAAACTTTTTTTAGATCTAGATGTATCACTTTTTGCAACACACACCCTAATTTTTAAGAACTACATGGGTTTTACTGAACTCGCAAGTACCATCTCCAAAAAAACTAATGAAAATATTCTTATAATCAAATTATAGTTCACAGTGTCGAAAATAAAGAATTAATGATTATTCAGCACAAGATTTTAAAGAAAGTAAGGATTGACAAAAAACTTACAAATACATTGTTTTCTCTCACTAAAAACATTCTTAACATTGATATGATATTCGGTGCTTTTATGCAGAGTTATTCATGACTCATAGATAACTATAAGTGAATTGTACATAATGTGACTTGTATTTCATGAACAATAATCCTTTTACTATTAATTACTTTACTACACAAACTTACAGTAGTGCTCAGTTGGAGCTAAAAAAGTATCTTTGATGACTTCTTGTTCTCAGCCAGGCCAAATTAATTTTGGGCTTTACTGAATTTTTAATTTAATAAAAAAAATTATAATTTAGTGATCAATCTAAAACTTGAATATTTCAAGAACAATATTTACTGAAATGATTAATAGGCTATCTTTGAGTCAACAACATTAAATGTATAGTAGTAAAACAAAATACTCATTGGGACGTTACAAATTGCACCCTATGTTTAAAAATATGAAGGATTTGTGGAAAGAAATAAAGAAGACGAAGAAGAAAAGTCTAAATATTAAAGTCAAACGCAACCTGCTACACTGGCTGCATTGTTAAAATCTCTAGTTAAATAACTCCTCAATAAAGAATTTTAGATCCTTAAAACATGGAATTTTGAGGTCAAAGGCTTCATAATATTGATTTATTCTATAAATTTCTTTCTTGGATTTAATACAATAACTATTCCCTTTTATTTGATTCTATAAATGATCAAAATGGTTCTTTTTGGATATTCTCTCAAAATTAATATTGGTGTCTTCATTTAGATTTAAGAAGAATTACTGTAAGTACAATACAATGTTAGCCATTTTTGAATCGATAGTTTTCTACTGAAATTTAAAAAAATGAAGACTACTATAATTTCATTTTTGAATGACAAAAATTCTGACATTTATATTGAATACTAGGTGACCCGGCGAACTCTGTTCCGCCTTAACAGCCGGTCCCATCTTTTTCTCGCGTCGCACTCACTGTGAGAAACTGTACTATCCTTGTTGCACTGCGTATCTGCAAAAATGTGCATTCTCACACCGGAACGCTGTCGAACGGGATAAACAGTATCCTATGTCCGTCTCCTGGCTCTAAGCTTCCTGCTCACCAAATCGGTACAGCCGTTCTTGAGTTATAAATAGTGTAACTAACACGACTATATATAGATATAACGGCGAACGAAAGACGGCTATCATTATCACCTTCTGTTATCAGTGCGGCGTTACAACAATGGGTTACAACAGGCAACAATGACCGCTGACATGCAAAATCACGCGAAAACGTGCGAAAACATGCAAAAACGTGCGTTCTCACACAGGAACGCTGTCGAAAGGGATAAACAGTATCCTATGTCCGTCTCCTGGCTCTAAGCTTCCTGCTCACCAATTTTCAGCCAAATCGGTACTGCCGTTCTTGAGTTATAAATAGTGTAACTAACACGACTTTCTTTTATATATATAGATTTTTTGTAATATACCATATGAGTAATGAATTAATTAATTAACCTGGTTAGTACTTCTTATAAAGGAAATGATAATGAATGATATGAACTATTTTGGAAGAGGACTCTTGAATGAATCTCCCACACCTGAAATATTGATCATATACTCTGCGTAACAGAATAAACCCCTGAACACTTACTATCCCATTCGCTACTTATATGTATTTAGGAAGGCATCATACCAATTATTCTTGATTATATATGCCCAACAAAGGAACTACTGAACTAGTTACTTAGGCCCAAGAAATTATTACTAATCAGTATACAGGCAAAGTCTAGACACTTGCACACTTGTATCAAGAATATGTTTAATTTCAATTCATTTAATGATTGTTGAGGACTTTGAATTCTTTTTAGGTAAGTTCTAAGACAAAAATTTTTTTGGCATTAATATGACATAGTTCGAAGTTACAAATGACAGAGCTTTAAATACTCCCTCAACACACCTCATTGTGCCCAGCAAACTCGAAAGTCCGCCAATCTGTCCCACCCCTCCAAATAACTGCATCAACTGCTGCTGCGACATGTTGTTCAGCAAGTTCTGCAAATCGCCTCCATCTGCCGACAGAACATTTCTCAATGTCCTGCTCACGGGGGAATCTGCACACAGAACTCGCATCATCATTCTTCTCACAGCAAAGACATGGAACTCTTTAAAAGTGAAATAACAGGGTGAATGTACCTGGTGTTGCTCCTCCACTGCGAGCAGAACCTGGAGTAGGAGGATTATTAAGAACTTCATTTATTCTTCTACAGTTTTCTTCATCTTTATCAGTCTTAGGCTCCTAAAATTGACACAAATTTTTAAAAAATTAATTTCCTCCTTTCAAAATAATAAATTTACGGTAGTAACACTTACCTGAACCCAGAAAAAAAATTTCCTGCTCGAGGATTTGAACTTTAACACATACACACGACCAGTGGTACATTGAGTTACTCTCTTAAACTCGCAATCATCAGGAAAAATGATAAGATCCTAAAAGAAAAATGAAACAGAAGTAAGTATTTTAACAAAAGGTTAGTCAATGAACCATGTGTCAAACTTACATAACCTAATTCAGCCAAACCCGTCATATCACGCCGGTAAGTCGTAGCGTTTAATTCTTATCACAAAACTATTATTTACAATTTGGCACATATATGTGAATTAAATTTCACTAAAAATAAATAACTTACATCTTCTACCGTGCCAGTAGTACGATCTTTCCAGCAGAAATGCATAAGGGAGTCGTCTGATTGATACACATAAAGAAGTCCCTTCCTTTTATCGGGGTGCACCATTTTGCCTTTTAATGTCATTTTTCCTGCTTTACATTCTACCAAATTCTTGCTCTGCGACCGAGAAGACGTATTTCCAAATAAAGCTGCACCAACCGCCATTGCGTCTCCCAATTTGACAAGATTCTGCAAACTCACGCAAAGCAGTGAACCAAGATTCTGACCAATTCTGGCCCAACCACGAGACCTATCGACGAACGAAGGAACCAACACCCGTGTGAATGATGAACCAATGAACTCCCGTGAACTGCCTACTCTCGACTCCGACTTGGTTACAATCGACTGAACCACGACTTTTATATCGGCGTGTGCTGGCAATGAACGCAACAGAAACAATTTTCTTAATCAGAATTTTGAATCAATTATTACAATAATTAATTTTCTTCCTTCAAATCGTTCCACTTGTTCGACTTTCCACAACCTTGCAAGTTTTACTAATATAATTTCAATGTGAAAACGAAACTTTATTTTACATAAAAAAATGAATCGATAGGTGACTGTCAGTCGAAGACCAGAAACAATAGTTTATAAAGCTTAGATATATGAATGACAAATAGAGACATCGCTTGTTTATTTCGGCAATTCATTGGGAAATTGTTCTCCAGATTAACAGGTTTGGAAATTAAAATATTTTTCAGCAAACTTAACAATATAAGGATATGAAATGTATAAAATGTTGCAGAACATTAAGAATTAAGTAAAAGTATTTTTGTGGTTTCTATTTTCTTAACTTCTAACTACAGGAAACTAATTTATTAGAAAGTGCAAGCAATAGAAAGGGAAATGGCAAGGACGAAACATGGAGGTTACGGTCGAATATTCGGCTGAGCCTCAGCTGAGCAGCCGGGGCCAGCGATCGCGAGGGCTCGTCCGCCCAAGGATCTCCGTGCCGTAGGGGGAAGGGCCTCGCCTCCCACTTCCCCCGCACAGCCACGTCCCGCACAGCCGACGCCCGATTGATCCCGGCAGGCTCCTGCGGGAGGCAGTTGCTCCTGGCAACGCGAGATGGCGTTTGCGCCGGAGTGTCGCGGCCGCGCGCGCGGCAGTGTCAAGTTGCCGGCCTGACGTCATCGGCGGAGAGGAGAGGAGGAGGAGGAGCGAAGGACGATGAGCCGTGCGGAGCGGCCGGGGCCCACCGCCGCCGCCGCCACCGCCGCCGTTACGAGTCGTGGCCGCTGCTGCCGCGCGGCAAGTGCGTGATCGGTTGCGCTCTGAGTGCCGCGCGTTCTGGGCGCGGATCGCAGGGTCGAGCGCGCGTTCCGCTGCCGGCATGACGAGGTGTTAGTGCCCGCACAGCCTCGGGGAGACGTCGCGAACGCGCGCGGTCCCTAGGATGCCAGGAAATGCGGGGAAACCCCCTCCCGCTGGTGCTGCGACGGAATCTGTGCGCGGCGGCCCGCGAGCAGCGGCCGCGTCGACGGCGTAGGCGCGCGGCGAGGACACAGCAGCGCCAGCGGCGACCCCGGTGCTAGCCAGCGCAGCGCAGCAGCGCGCAGCGCCCCGCACCGCACCGCTCCGCTCCACGCCGCGCCGCAGCGGCAGCCGCCAGCGGAAGCGGCGCGCGCGCGCTCGCGTTAGAGGAGCACGAGAAGAAGCAGGAGGATCGTCGGAAGAGCGGCCCCCAGCCGCCCACGTCACGATGCCGCGCAGGAAGCACGGGAGCTCCCCCGCGAAACGTGAGTGCTACGGCCCGCTGCGGTCATGACGCGCCAGCGCACGCCCCCGCACGCCCGCGCGCGCGCGCGCGCGCGTTCGCCGGGGAGGTCGACGGCGGCGCTGCCGAGGACGCGCGCAGGCGGGCGGGCGCACAAACGCGAACGCGCACGCGAGGCTTCCATGTCCCGCGGCGCGCGCGCCGGTACGAGGCGGACAGAAATAGTTTTTTGGCATCTGCTTGCGAGGAGTCGGCGAGCGCGCGCTGGCTGGCTGGCTGGCTGGCGGGCGGGCAAGCAGGCAGGCGAGCAAGCAGGGGCCGGGTTTCCCGGTGCGGGAGGGGGGGTGGCCACTGGTGGAATGTGTGACCCTGCGGCCCGCCCGCCCCCTCCCCGCACCGCTGGGGCTTCCCTCCGCCGGCGCCCCGTTCCCCGTTCCACGCTCGCGACTCCCAGCGAGCTCTCCCCGCCACCCCGACATCCTGCGCTCTGCTCCGCCTCTCCCTTCCCCTCCCCCTGCCTCGCCCCACCCCGCGTTGCGCTGCGGGTCTCCTATTTAGCACTTCGTGGGGTTCACCGAGCGAGCAGGCGAGCACCCGCCCGCCGGGCGCAGGTGCCGTGCGGGGCGGGCGGGACGGCGCAGGCCGGAAGCCGATGCATTCCTGTGCGCCGACCTGAACTCGAGACCCGGGCACGTCGTCGCTGCCTCCGCGCGGTGGGCTGGCGCGTCGCGTTCGCGGAAAAGCCGCGCGCTGGCGATGACGCGGACGCCACAGGCGCGCGTCGCGTCGGGTCGCGGGGCGGCGCAGGCGACGCGTTACGCAACCGCGTCGCAGCGGCAATGCACGCGTGGCGTTTTCCGCCACCGCCGCCGCGAGCGCGGGGCAGGGCAAGGCACCGCAGGGCACCTGCACACGTCCCGCCCGCTGGCCGGCCGGCCGACGGGGCGCGGAGAGAGGAGGCAAGCGCGGTCGGGGTGGCGGGCGCGCCCGGACCGTATTGATATGTTTATAAACACGGGGCACGTGCCGGCGCGGTGACCCCGCCGCGGGTCGACGCCGAGACCTCCCGTCGGGGACGCCGGCAGACGCTGCCGCGCTGGGGTGGACGATCGCTTCTCCCAGATGAATGGGACAGGGAAAGTATTTATCAAGAAACACAAACACGAGAAAATAGTTGATTGCGTGTAAAATAAAATAAATTCCGAAATTACTTTATGGCTAAAGGGTTATAAAAAATGTATTTACAAAATTAAAATGTTATAAGTCAATGGAAGTTCTTGATTTTTTTTCTGACAAGGTTAACTTCTTTTCTCAGAAATAACAATGTTTGTTGTGTCTTCAAATTATTTATTTTGTAAATTTTATATTTCCGTCACTTCAAGTGATAATCGATCCACAATGCTCAGCGATTGAGACCACTTATAACCTCGCTGTCGTGTTGCCCACCCCCACTCACTCCCGTGGCCGTGGCCTCATGTAACCCCCGCGCGACCGTCAACTTCCTGTCTGCATATTATTATTAGGCACTTGGCGATTGCTACTGTTCATGCGTACCTTGTGCTGTTTTGATCACCGAGGGGCATCGGCTTGCCGAACGAATGTGCATTGATGTTTGTTGCTTGTGCACTACGTCGCACCGCAATTTTGCCTTGCGTTTTAAGTAATAATAATAATAATAATAATAATAATAATAATAATAATAATAATAATATGTTATTATTAGAATGTATTTAACGAATTTTTTATCGATGGAAGCACATTTTTTTTAGAAAGGTTCGTTTCATCCAATAGACACGTAAGCGTCTCTCAAAGCACGAAGCTTTATTAGAAAATAACGAGCGAATAATCCTCGATACACTTGCACCAATATTCTCACCCGCCGTTTTGTTTACTTCAGTCACAGTGTTAGCTGTTTATTGTTATTGTTGACGTGCGCCGTTGCTTTTGTTTTCGTGGGGTGTGTGGGTCGGGGGAGGGGTACGTTCTATTGTTACGTCACGTGGAATCGGACCAATGGCGTTGCGGGGCCCATGCGACAGCCCGCAAGAGTTCCACGAACGGGTCGAGGCGACGAGACAAGACGCTACTCCCCGGGACTGAACGGCGCCATGGCTGCCCCTCCCCTCCCCGCCCTCCTTGTTCCATCTGCCCGCTCCGCCCACTGCCCCGCCCCCCGCCTTTCCCCTTCCCGTCTCGCTTTACCCCGCCCCGCCACTCCCCCGCTTTGCCCCGCCCCGTTTCGCCCCGTCCCGCGTGTATTCTGTTTCGTCTCATTCTCCTTCTCTTGCTACTCTTTTTTGCCCTCTTTTCTGCCTTGCCGTCGCGTCGCTTGCGCGCGTCTGCCTGCCTCAGCGACTGCACACTGGTCCGAACTGTACGAACAGGATCATTTAGTAGGAGCAACGAAACAATATAGTTCTTAAAAATGTGTTATTTTTAGAGTTATTGAAGAGTTTGAAAGTGGACATTTTATGAAATGAGAATTGCAAGTGTAAATAGTGCAGGTTGCAGTTGCATTCTATTGCAAAAATTTTGGTGGAAAAGCAAACTTGTATATGGCGTAGATAGGGGATAGGGGGTCAAACGCTACATTTACTGTCCAGAAGAGAAACAAAGGACAATTTCTGCATTTTCTCAATGGATAAATTAAACCTGGTCGAAAAATCCGATGGCGGCGAGGGTCATTGTCCCAGAGTATTCCTTTATTACTATTCGAATTGTTTTTGGTTTTTGTTTTGTTTTTACAAATACTACTTGACTACTAAGTGACTTTCCATAATTTCCGACCTTAAGACTGAATGTTGGAAGTGAACATAAATCTCGAAAAAAAAAAAAAATTAAAAAAGTGGAATACGTTCATTTTAATGTTTCGCTAATAAATAAGATGTTTATACTGCATGTAATATTTAGGGAAGAATACGGCTTCATTTGTTGCCCCAAAACAACTAATGACAATCTCAGAATTTGCATTATGGTTTATTGAAAAATAGGACAAAAACTTACATCGAAATTTGGGATCATGCCTTCTGATGAAATTATATAAATCAGTTACAAAGTTAGCTGTTACAATTTGCCCTTTTTGTTTATTTGCACGTTTTGTCTTTATTTAATTTATATTTTTCAAATTCTTGCGTGGAGTTCACATAAAATTTTACCCCGCCGTACCATTGTTCCTCTGTATTGGAAGGATATGGAGTTATGAATCTATGTTGTTTGGAATGTGTTTTTCTTTTATTTCACGGCCAAGAAAATGGAGATTGAACTGAAAATTTAGTTATTTGCAAAAGAGAGCTACCATGTTTCACTGAATTGTGCGAGCTGCCCAGCGTTTGCAGTTTTAAGCTACAGCTTTGGATCGTAGATTTCGGTGATATAACCGCCCACTGTGCGATACCGCCGCCACTGCAAGCTTCCTTTTATCGGACGGGTTTTTGCGCTGCAACGTACCCGACGTGCCCGCTGCTGCCGCCGTCGCCGCCACCGACGCCGCCTCCGACGCCGCGACTGCGTACAATAATAATAGCGCGTGTGCTCCATGACGCGCACTTTGCGCCCGTGGGCACATCGGCCTGCATTCGTCCCCAGCACACACACCCATTACTCCCCAGCATTCATCCCCCAGCATCCATCCCTCCTGCATCCATCCCCCCAGCACCCATCCCCCCCAGCTCCCATCCCCCCAGCACCCATCCCCCAGCACCCATCCCCGCAGCTCCATCCCCGCATCATCCCCCCAGCACCCATCCCCCCTGCACCCATCCCCCCTGCACCCATCCCCCCAGCACCCATCCCCCCAGCACCCATCCCCCCAGCACCCATCCCCCAGCACCCATCCCCCCAGCACCCATCCCCCAGCACTCATCCCCCAGCACTCATCCCCCAGCACCCATCCCCCAGCACCCACCCATCCCCCATGCATCCATCCCCCCGCACCCATCCCCCCAGCACCCATTCCCCCCAGCACCCGCCACCCGCACTACTCGCCACCCAGCACGCACCTCCCAAGCACCTGCCCCCCAGCATCAACCTCCAGCAACCGCTCCCAGCATCAGCGCCCTGCACCCGCTCCTAGGCATCCACCCCAGCACCCGCCCGAAGGGGTGTGATGCTTTACGCCCATCACGCTGACGAAACGTCGCCTCCTCAGGCGCGGATTGGATCCAAGGGCCGTTCCAGAAGTGCCATGGTCCAAGGATCATAGGTGCCATGGACCCATACCTTGAAACAGAAGTTGACTATATTCACTGGCACTTAATATTCGTATTTTTTTAAGCCGGTCTTGATTATTTTAGAATAGCGCGGTTGATCCGCGCTTCCAGTAGCGTCCGCATTGAAAGATAAGTGACTGGGTGTTGTAAAATAAAAATAAAAATATTATCGTTCTGTCAAAAAACCAGCCTACTCGATAAAAACATTTTTTCGACATAAGCCTATTTTGATCACCGAACTCGTGCTTTTACAAAACGTATTATATAATATTTTAACGACATTTTTACAATAAATACATTAGCATTTACGTACCTCATTTAAACTTATAACTTTTCTACTAAGTTTGGACTATGTTTTGCAATATTCTTCAGATATTTGCGAAAAGCATGTTTATCTTTACATTTTATTCTGTTCATTTTTTGTGTTTATTTACATTTAATATTTATCGTTAACTTATATTTGCCATCAATGACATACAAAAAATTATGCTTTATACTAGCATTTATTGAATCAGGACCGTATTTAGATAGCACACAGTTTAGATAACATAGATGAGAGCACACAGTGCTCTCAATTGTGCTAACAATTGCCACCTGGAGGGATTTTGCTACTCGTGCTCTGTGACGAGTACCTAATAGTTCCTCTGTAAATACCTACACTGTCAAGAGGTTACCATATACAGGGAAGACATGGCTCAATTTCCAACAATTCGGAATTCGAATTGATGTGTTAAAACAGTTTACTTATTTCAAGAGAATTTAATAGTATTGTGGATGCATCAGCAATTATCGTTGGACCCGAAACATTTGGTGCATTATAAGATTGCGAAACCGTTAACGAGAGAGTATGTACTGTTGTAGCAATAGTTGTGATTTCCTCAATGGCTAGAAAGACAAAAAGGTAAAAGGTATTACAATTCCTTAAACATAGCAATACAAAGCTTCTTCTCTGTACAATTAGCAAAATGTAATTCATAAGCAGATGACAACTGAATAGTATCTTCGCGAAAACTGCACTAAGCTGCACTTTATTTCAAGTACGGTCATCGTAAAATCGTACAATAACACAATTCGCAATCGGAGTTTGCAAACACAATATAATATTTCACTGTCGCCTTCTGGGAGGCGCGACGTCACTTGACTTGGCGCCCAAAAATAATCCTTGGGCCTGCGGCGCGCTAGACCTTGCGCCCGCCCCTCCCCTCCGCCCTCCCCTCCCTCTCTCGGCTCCGCCCCTCCCAACGCCCCTCTCCGCTCGCCCCACCCCCAAAGCCGTCACCGCCTCCGCCTCCGCGAAGCGACCGACGCAAGCGTATCCCGGGGAAGCCGCATCGAGACGGCCAACGCAAAAAGCGAGCGATGCGGCCGCACTCGCCTCCGTCACCGCACCCGCCCTCGCCACAATGCAACACTGCGCTTCTCCCAACAGAGCAGTCAGTAAGCTATCGCGAAGCATGGGACGCGCGTGGATCCTTATTGCAAGTCGCCGGAGCGTGTCTCTGTTGTATTCTATTTGTAGTATTGTAAATTGAAGGACAATATTTTAATTTTGGGGGAGGGACGGACAATTTGTTGTCTTATATACCGGTTAAAATACTGTCATAAAGTTTCACTCACGGGATCGCTTTCCACCGTATCATTTACGTTCGTAGCAAGTCGCCATTCAGCTGATGACGTGGGTAACTATTGGTAACCAGACTTGACGAAAATTCCTCCACTGTATTATGATACCTTCTAGAATTTGTATCGTGGTCATTATCTACGTCAGTGCCTTACTCACTGCCATATCTTCCTTATAATAATAATAATAATAATAATAATAATAATAATAATAATAATAATAATAATAATAATAATAATAATGACAATAATTATAAATAATAAATTGTGAAGCGAAAGACAGAGGCAAAAAGGAAAACTCGTGAAAACCTTTTGTATACTAGTTTTGTAAATGATGAGCTGGAATTGTTCCCAGCTCACAAATGATGAGCTGGAATTCGAACCACGTCCTCGCAAATAAAAGTTATGCGGGTTAATCTCAGAACCCCAGCCCAGCATTAACAGTTGTTTTGGGCTGGGGCAGTATTAGCGACTAGGTGCTTCCCCAGTGCCTACGAACCAAAGCTTACCAACCCGTTTTGCTTCCGATACTATAAAGCTCCTCCGCCTTTTTGCTCACTATTCTCTTTTCTAACTTCTCCCTGCTTTTGCTTCCGTCTCCCGCTTCTACCACCGCACACGTCTTCCGCAACTCCCAGCTCTGCAGGCGTCCTCGCTCCTAGCCCCCGACACCAGCCACGCCTCCGTCCCTGCCCCCGTCTCCAGACCCGCCCGCGCCTCCGCACGCGCCCTGCACCCGCCCCCGCCCGCGCCTCCGCCCGCGCCACTGCCCGCGCCTCTGCGCCCACTCCTGCCCCCGCCTCCACCCCTGACCCTGCCTCCACCCCTGCCCCTGCCCCCGCCCCTGCCTCCGCCAATGCCTTCGTCCCTGCCTCCGCCCGGCCTCCGCCCCCGCCCTTGCCTCCGCCCCTGCCTCCGCCCCTGCCTCCGCCCCTGCCTCCGCCCCTGCCTCCGCCCCTGCCTCCGCCCCTGCCTCCGCCCCTGCCTCCGCCCCTGCCTCCGCCCCTGCCTCCGCCCCTGCCTCCGCCCCTGCCTCCGCCCCTACCTGCCCCTACCTCCGCCCCCGCCCGCTGCTCCATCCGGCTGTCCCGCGCCGCCAGAGCGCGTGGCGGGAGAGGAAAGGCCAAGGAAGAATCCGCAGCTGCGCGGAGATATTTCGAGGATTCTCGGCATTTGACATTATTTCTCGCCGACAGGACCGCGAACACCCCACGCACGCATGCGCACCACTGGGCTGGATTGAGGCCGCCGGATATAGACCCCTGATCTTGTGACGACTCTTGCCTCGAAACTGCGGAGAATAATAAAAAGAACCACTAAAGAAGAAAGCAGACCCTCCCCCTCCATGATTTCCCCGCTTTCTTCCGATAATATTATATTAGACAATCGCTTTATATAGTTTTGTTTTTAAATTTTCTGTGTTACATTCACTTTCTCCTGTACTATTTTCCAATATTTTCCTTCATACATTCTATCAGACTGCATACTTTTAAATTTTCTGAATCATCAGGCTTGATTCGCATTTTCCAGTATCTTCATTTGCACGAGTTCTGAAACATTTTTCTTATCCATCGAGTTCCTCTCTCCCGACCGCGACTAATGGATTTTACTACGTTTAATGCTCTACCACCCAAAGGCTTGTCAGGTCGTGTTAGTGAGCTCACGTGTCTGTCTCATTTTTGGCCCAATTTCGGTATTTGTGCACCTGGCATTGGAATTTCACAATGGTAGGAATAGCCAGTCGTGTGCAAGTATGACCGCTAATCAATTCAGCGAAGTTCTGTTCCGTATGCAGAACAATAGTGCCTGCAATTGCTGCTACTACTCTTACGCAGCTAATGAGCTTTTTTCCTTCAGAAGACCTTGCTTCCTTCATAAGACGAGCTTGCAGTTGTCCGTATTTGGCGGCATCAGTTGGTGATGAAATGTAAAACGCTCGTCTTAAACGAGACATAACCAGTTTGTCTGCTTAAGGAAAAGATTGCAGATGAAAATGCAAAGATTCCAAAACGGGATTCGAATGGAAGTAAGTTAAACAACTAATATAAAACAGTTCCTAATGAATCGACGAAGAATAATCCTCCAAACCTTTGGAAATTGCCATTCTCTGAGCGTTCAGAAGTTAATTGGGAAGGGTGGACTCCCACAATCTCCAATTATCTTACTTCACCTGTTAAAAAAACAAAACAACATATTCTTCAATATTTCTTCGCGAACTATGTTAATCCTGCGTTTCTGTATTTGAATTTTTAAAAAAATCTGTCATAAGCATTTCGTTTACATCTTCTTAAGGTACCCGAATTTGTTCATTGAGCGCAAGGTTCTATCTCAGAATGATCGCGAATGTATTGAAGTATAAAACTTCGTATCCTGATGTGCAATGAGGGTTCGGCCCGTCATCTGAAATGGAGAAACGCAACTTCGAATTGGCACGCCATGTGGGGATAGTGACGTTTCCGGGAAGGTGAAAAATAAGCACGCGACTAAGAGGCTGCACAGCAGGGCGACGTCGCGTTGGCGGCGATCGCTTTCTCGCGGTGACGCCACTGGCTCGGCTGTCTCCCCCGCCTCTGCCGCCTTACTCGCCACTCTCGCCACCGCCGCCAGAGCCCCACTCTCTGTCTTCGCCATCACGGCCATCGTCACCATCACCGTCAACGTCACCATCACCACCACCACCACCATCACCGCCACCACCATCATCGCCATCGTCACTGTCACCGTCACCGCCACCGTCACCGCCACCATCACCATCACCGTCACCAGCACCGTCATCTTCCCATCTCCATGTAAGCGCCTCCGGTAATCAACTCCCGCCCCCAATACTGTCGCCTCCCCTCCTGCAACCTTTGCCAACGCACTCACTACTGCTGCCCCTCCTCGGCCATCACGACGACCACCACCACCATCACCATCACCATCACCATCACCATCACCATCACCATCACCACCACCACCACTACCACCACCACCACCACCACCATCACGAATTACTGCCATTGGCATACGCCATCGCTAGTCCCAGCCACGGCAAGCCCCGTGATTCAAATACGGCGGAGTATTCTGAGGAAAAGATTTTTCCTGAAAACAAGGTGGGAGTACTCTTTTATTCAGCTTACGTTTTGTAAGGATAGTCACGTCCTTTCGTAGAAAAATTTACTACACGATTTCGGTAGTGTTTGTTTCGAATACATTATTCCTTGGATGTGACGCGGTCGTTGACTTGTAGTGAGTGACTTCATCCTATTGTCTGTGTAACAGTGAATTTGTTGCTTTCCATTATTATTGGCGAAAGGAAGTTTAAAATAGTAATAATGATACATCTCAGTTTATTTTGACATTATTGTGATATCAAATTACTTTGACTATTTCACTCATGTCTGCCCGTGTCGTAAATAGCCAATTCTAAGCAAGAATATATTCAAATCAAACCAATCCCAGATGTCTATCGCCTCATGATTATCACTTTGTTTACCTTTTACACTTCACTGTAATAACTTTGTTTACGTTTTTAAGATAAAGATAGTAATTGTTTTAGGTCTATAATAGCCTGTGAGCATCAATTTAATATTAAAATGTGTCGTTTTGGTAACGTTTAAAACAGAAATAAAATCTATTTTTAAAATATTAGTGCCCAAAGACAGCAAATGAAACACAGAAATATGTGGATGCAATTTCAAGAATTTTGTCAGGAAAGAAAATAAGAATGGACGGCACAAACTACAAATGAAGAAATTACACACTTTTTAGGCGATGCATATGCGAACATTATATGTTGAAGAATATGAATATATTAATATATTATGAATATAAGTTGTAGTTCAGCTTCAATCTTATAAACCACTTACTTCTCTGTATAAGAAAAAAGATGATGAAGAATACACAGAATATGCTATCAAAATTATGTGGAACGTTTCAACCAAAATTATTCAGAAGAATACTTTAATGCGTACACACGTGTGTTCAATCCATTCGAAATTGACGAATCCCGCTGCTAATTCAGCTTGTACGTCTTCCATTTCAAATACTTCCACAGAACACCAAGACATGAAAAACTCAACTTTCTACAACTTTAATTATTGAGTTTTTAATAAATTTGCTTGTAAGTACCTATGTTGTAATTGTTTTTTGAAAGTTTTATTACCATAAAATCGAAACATATTTGAAATCATTTTCTGCATTAAACTGTTATTCATAATTTACTTGATAATAAGGTATTCCAGGAGGCAGTGATAACTTGGAGCTGAACGAAAGTTTCACATATTCCTGTAGCAATTTTGAGTAATATTTCCCTTTTTTGTAATTCCTATAATTTTAATTATCCATTTGAGTCATTTAATGTCTTAATTCGTAAAATAGTCACACTAAATATCACTCGAAGTGTTGGGATATTACTTATGATAGTTTAAAATTTAAAAATTGTATGTAATACGTAGCATAAATAATTGTTTGTCAGCAGTTAATCACAGCACTTCCGAACATATGTTACGTATGACAATATCTTGAATGTTTTATACACACAGGCGTCGTATGGTGAAATTCCGTAATAAATCTTGATAAAATATCAGGTTTGATGAAAAAGATCGCTATTTCCTCCATACTGTCGAATTGTCATTGCTTGTAGATATGTAATGTAAACGTAACCTGACGTAGTGATGTTATGAAAGTCACAAATACATCTATTCCTTTTAGATCTCAGTTTTCTTATAATTTAATATGACCAATGAATTTTGGAACACGCGAAATATATTACTATCTATAATTCAATAAATAGTGAAGAATACCCCTTAGAGCAAAATATGCATTAAAATAGATTTTGTTGCAATTAATTAATGGGATTATTGTTGCGACAAATATAACCTTTCAAACTTTTTTTTTCGTTTCCAACAACTAAAAAATGCCACATAATCTCGACAAACCTTTATTGTTTCGATAACTAGCTCTTGACGGCAATGCGTCAACTTCGCTTAAGGTTTCTGTTAAGATTTAGAAAAAGAAAACTCGACTTCTATAAAGAAGGGTTTTTCTTTTCCACGACTTCAAAGTTATTCAGAACACTTTAAAAGAAAATCAGTTATGTTTTTTAATCTATTAATATTCAAGAATATACAAAAACGAAACAATTTTGAACTCTAGAGAAATAGAGATAAATTTCTGTGGTATTTATTTATCTTTAAAACAGTCGAAACGGTGTGTGACGTACGGGGGAGATCATATAAGCTGTCGAAAACGTTTTATGTAAACAAGCCGACAAGTGCATTATAATTACGCCACCTGCTCTAGGGCGTTGCTAGCGTTTATGAATAGCCAGGTGAGGGGGCCGGCGATTGTAAGGGTGCGGGGGGCGTATAAAGACTGTAATCCCGACAGCTCAGGGGCACGTGGCAGGGCCACCTCTTCCTCGCATCCCTGGCTGCAACCCTCGTTCCTGCTCCCCCCGGCCCTCGCCAACAGAGCGCGCGGCCCTCGAAGCTGCGGCGGACGGATCAGGTTTCCAGGCTCCCACCCCGAGCAGCAGAGGTACCCCAAGGACGCGAGAAGGCCCACACGCTCGCGGAGAAATCTTGTTCGGGAAACCAGAGGTGCAGGAACGTCGGAACGCTTGGGACACCGTTCCGATCCTGCTTTTTGGGAGAAATAAAAAATAATTTAACGAAAAATTTCTTCAACTTGGTCTGACCTAGAAAAAAAAATTATTGTTCCGGAAATATAAAATGTATTAGTTCAGACAGAATGTTCAGAGGTGTTGTGAGAACTGTTGGGAGACTCGTTTTAAAATGTGAGGGGTCTTCTCCCTGAAGCTCAAATGTTTAAAATAGAAAGAAGGCGAAAAAAATAGGAGAATAGAATAAAGAGAGAGTGAGGAAGGGGAGGGAGACAAAAGTAACAAATTTAGTTTTCTGACGAGTTAAAATTGTTTTGGGGTCTAAAATACTGTTTTCGCCTTATGACAAGCGGCCGTATTTTGACCTTGTCGGAGGCATGGGTGTGTGCTGGAGGTGCGTTTCTGATAAACAACTCGTCATAATGCAATACTGTTTCACATTTTAGTATCATTCCATGTTTTATTTTTTTTTTTGGGGGGGGGGGTCGAAAGGAAATTAATGTAATTAAAATCTTAAAATCTGTTGCAATAACTTATTTCCATAGCTCAAGGGCTACCACTTCGGCCATCTGTTAGGAATTCTCGGATTTGAATCTCGAGAAATACGTGCCAGACTTATGGCATATTTTCGTTTTATTGCCTTCCGTTTTGTAGAAGGAGAAGTTCGTAGTATTGATAACATATTTCAAAATCACGAAAGAAATTAAATAACTCGCGAATTTAGACGAATGTCGTCAAGAGTCGGAAAGATTGTACCAACACTTAGAGCTGCGTGCCGACTTTCCTTATTTCTCGCTTGGATTGCGGTAGTTAATTTCCAACAAGTCTCTTCTGCTCTCATATTTAGCGTACAATCCGAAGACCAATAGAAAACATAAACAGTGGAAGATGAGGACAGGTACATTCTTTAGATAAAGAAGAAAGATGCTGGGAACATATAATTATGGTGCATTGATGGCCTTCTTACAATTATGTGTGGTTAGTGAGAACAATTTTTATCGTATTTTAACAAATAATTCAATATATTAAAAAAATCAATAAAACATACGCGGCGATAATTTTGTTTGGAAAATATTCGTAGATTAATTTTTGCTTTATTAAACCGCAGCACGAATTAAGACTTCATGCGTTAAAAAGTGTTGTAGTATGTTATTCAGTGATCAATTTTCAGACTGCTAAGCAAAAATATTTGCACGTGCGTTTCAACAACGCTCATTACTATTTCCGTCCTTAATGTGTTCCTTTGTCTCCAAAGAGCTGGGAACATGCCCAGATGATTGACAGAAAGGAAATGAATCAGAGGCGGCCCTACCAATCGGAGATGAATGACACGGCTTGTACAGAAACTCGTGCAGGGACACGCATTATTCTCTGCGGCGGAATAGCTGCCATTGTCCGTGTTTCCGAGGGCTTGCGAGCAGAGAGATCGTCGATCGATGCCCGCGAGGGGAAAGCCGGCGTGCCTCTCGCGCTAAATGAGGTATTCACAGTCTGGCTTCCTCTCATCCGCCCGACGTGAATTCTGGCGCACCGCTATGGAAGCCAGCAACTCTGTGACTCATTGCCGTTTCTGCCCCCGCTCCCTTCCCTTGCTCTATGCAACGACAAATAGACTTTCTGTCCCCTGAAGCCTCTCGAGGATGTAAACAGCTGTACACGAGGTTGTTATTTATTTCCTTTTCTTCTCTCTCTTCTTTCTCTGGTTCTCTCATACGCTTCCATATGTTTCTGTGTCCCGGACGATTTGCGCCTTTCCATTAAAGTAATGGGAAATATTTTTCGTCTCTTCGATATTTTTACTATTGATAAATCTGGATACTATTTACAACAAACATCTAATATTATGAAGGGGATTACTTCAACTGCTATTATTAATATTGTTTTTTCTACCGTTGCCCTGCTATGCTCATAAATCCTCTCAATGTTAACTCTAATGTATTAAATTTACTTTCAATTTAATCATGGATTTCGACATACAACATTTTACTCCTTACCTGTTGCATGGGGACGTGTAATTCTACACAGAATAACGATTCCTGGAAGTTCTATTGATTAAAACCAATTATTTGATTGATGGCAACTAATATAAATTTCAGACTTTCTCAACAATAAAAATTTAACATTTATTCTTATATATTTACAAATTCTATTGAGCTCATCTTCAGCTACGTATCGAAAAATCCTCCCATCTACGGAGCTAACCTAATATACATCCCGTCGGAACACTGAGTCTATTTTAATTCAAAATTCCAGCTACTGCATTAATAAAATCCACAATTACAATTCAACAATACTATTTAAACAATACCAAGCTATCAGATTAAACATAAGCACCCGCCTGACTATCATTTAGGTAATACCGCAGTGTTTGCTGAAAATCCGTTCGCACCCCACCACTTACGTGTGTACGCTACAATATCTTTTAAGAGACTGATGCTTTGCGCCTTCTTTCCAGATCACGGCTTTCAATGGCCTCTCCACACTTTTTACATGTAATGTGTTCGGGGCCGTGTTGCCCTATCTGAACAGCGCTATGACACCAATCATGTAATACTTCATTTTGTTGATCGGTTGTGCTAACAACGCGTATTCTTTGACTTTCGAGCTTGCATAGAATGTCATTATCACTAACGCTGGATACCTATTTTAGCATTCAAATTCAATGCAGGGTTCTTGGCTTATCACAGTAAAGTAAACTTAAATTTTATTTATTTACTATTTTATTTATTATTTTTCATTTATTTATTCTCCGTTGAACATGAGTCTAGAGGATTTAGAAATATACACGTTTTTTACAATGAATTTACTGTGATGAGGCCGTTGTAAAACACCTTGCACATACTATAAGTTAAACGTCTAAAAACTATATATTGTCTCTGACCAATTTCTAATGACAATTATTTTTTTCTTTTGCTTCTTTCTTATAACATTTTTATTACAAAAATTTTTTTAAAGATAATAAAAGTTGTTTAAGAAAGAAGCAAAAGAAAAAAAATTGTGTTTTTAAATTGGCCAGAGACAAATATATAGTTAAAATAAATTACTAGACAAATATAAATAAAAAAACCTAAAACGTAAACTTTAACTTATGTTTAAATAGAAATTTCGTGGAAGAAAAATTATATTTTCAATTATCTAATAATTCGTATTATCCCGTATTGGATTAACCAGATATCATCACTGTATATTATTGACACGTACAAAATAACTAATCGCAACGCTTCAACGTTAGAATCCACGCTTATATGAGTCAAGTAATGACAGATTTCCATGGCAATGTCAGGCGTCTCGTAATTGTCAATCATATCCTTATTTTAATAGGAAAATCGAGCATTAGGCTTGGCTAGTCATAACAGAATGAAGTGGAGCTGGCAGCGCGATGCAGATGCAAGTGATGCGAATGGGACAAGCGCGTTGGCGGGGCGGATGTAAGTGATGTGGACTGGGCGCTAGCGTTGTGGACGGGGCGCTGGATTTGTGCAAGGGGAGTGTGCGAGGGCGGAGCGCGGCGATGAGGCGGGGCGAGACTGCTCGAGAGAGACGCAAGTTATTTGGACGGAACGATTGCGAGGCCCGGAGGACGGCGCGAGAAGGGATAATTCGAGGCTGCAGAGACTGAAGCAAGAAGTGTGGACGGGGTGCTAGTTTTGTGCAAGGAGAGTGTGCGAGAGCGGGGCGGGCGAGACAGACCCAAATTATTCGGATGGGACGAGTGCGAGACCAGGCGGGACGGGGCGGTAGTTTTGTGAAAGGGGAGTATGCGAGCGCGGGACGGACGCAATTTATTTGCAGGAGACGAGTGCAAGATAGAGATGCGACATATATGTCAATATTTTCAAAACATCGATATTTTTGTAGTACAAATATGTATTTAACATCGATGTTTTGGGCTCGCTGTTTTTACTTGGTTGATTTTCTATTTTTGAATTAAAAAGTATAATAAAAAAACTACAATAATGTTCACGTACCCATAATTGAAAGTTCTTCAGACCAAAGTCACAAAGAGCGAAAAAATAGTCGAGTTTTTCTTACTAACTATAGTTATTATTTTTGTATTTACCAATAAGGTAATAAAGTTTAATTGTTCTGCATTTTTCCTGCCTTTGTTGTGTCACCTAAACATCAGTTACAAATTAATGAACACGACCTCTGCGACATGAAATGCTTCTCCCTCGCGTGTGAACATTGATGTTAGAGGTTACTTATATTGTAGTTTTCAAACATCGGTGGTTTTGGGCCGATGTGTTTTGAACATCGATTTTCAAAATTTGAACATGGATGCTTTGCATTCCTCGCGCGGGGGCGGTGCGAGACGGAATCGCGTGTTGTGGACGGGGCGGTGGCAAAGCGAAGAGCGAGTGCGCGCCATATGTGCGCGTGGGCGGCGCGGCGCGGGGCGGGGCGGGAGGGGGCGGGGCGCGGCGGGGACGAGACGCGGCCAGGCCGAGCGCCCATCCCCAGTATGACGCGGCGGCGGAGGCGGCGTCGCGTTGCGACCACGCACTTCACGCGCAACCCGCTGCAGGCACAAGCAGAACTTCTTTGACGCACCCAAGGTCTCGATGCACTGCCGTTCCTTCTTCTTGGTGTGACTTGGACCACTTGAAGCTAGTATGATATACCGGAAGTCAGAGTTTGGTTGTATACCGACTGGAAACGCAGAATATGTATTAATAGCGCAACTTTTGTTGAACGATGGCTTGGAGAAATGCGGGTAGAGTGGAGGTATTAGTTACGACATCGGCCATTAGATTTTACGAAGCCATGCCAATCTCTGGACTATGTCATGCCGTCGCAACTTTCTCAATAAATTGAGTTCTAATTTTCCCAGGAGTTCGAGGTATCTCCTTCGATGGATCTGGATCTGCTATGTCCATTTCTTTAGATATTGTTTAGAAAAATACGACCAGAATTTCTCGGTTTCAACCGTAAATATATTTTCTTACGCGACAATGAAGATGTGTTTGGAATGTTGTCATAAGTACTCGCTGCGAGCTTTGGTCTTCAACTGTTTATTGCTCCAGGGAGGGGGAAGGAAGGTCATCGTTCAAGAAAAGTTGCGCGGGTAACACTTGACTCTTACGACAAAATGATGTTGATCACTGAACTAAATACGTATGCTATACCTTCTTTCTGGCCTGTTGACTCGCTTTCTTTGTTCTACCTACTTATGTTGCAAGGATATTATATTCAGAATCGCATAGTATTTTTGCAAGACACTAAGAAAGAAACTTCATTTTTATTTATTCATGTTAATACTTTTTATGAATAAAATTTTTTAAATTAATAAATATCAAGATATACTCCATCCCTCCCCATTCAAATGGGTGCCAGACACAAATTTACAACGTTATTGAATTCAAGGGCAATAGTGGAGAGCCGAAAACATTAATTCTTCGAGATTTTCGTTATCTTCATATATCCCACCTGTTGTGATTATTTTCCTGGAGAGCCACAAGAATCTTATATAAGACCATGCGGGGAACACAACATCGTGCTCTCCAAATGGATGAGCAGCCTATGACTCACTGGTGTGGTTCCACTGTAGCTCTTAACGGAGAGAATCTCCTGGTGCAGATTGTGAGTGCAAATTGGCGTCTTGTTGGTTGTGATTCTTATTGGTAACATAATGGGGAGAACGATTCGGGATTATAGTATCTCCGTTGTAAATTATGGATTCGAATTTGGTGAGCGATTTTCGAAAAGTATTTTTTATTACTATGCCTAAGAGTATTCCATTTTGTTTCCTAAATGGAAATGAGAAGAGATACCAAGTACATGCAATTGTTGCTTTTGTCGAATTACTCTACTTTATATTTGACGTGAAGACTGGCTGATCACTTTTTTCTGCTCAACTTTTTTTGTTTACAAATTTCCTTTCCCCGCAATTGAAAAATGTAGTAAAATTTGTGTCTGAATTGCATGGATTTGAATTGGGTTATTGCGTTGCAGAAACACCCATTTTCGGAACACCTAATTCGTAATGAAGTTGGCTCATTTTCTTTCTCTTCGTTCTCTCTACATTTCGCGTTTAAGCGCATTTATTGGGTGCTACTACGCATAACTTGAAACATGTAAACAGATCCAGTTGAATCTCTTATCGCATTACAGAACTTTGCTCGTTACAATGAAAACACGATTGTTCTTTTCCACATACGTGACTTACCTTTCATTTCCAAATTGAACAAGTGTGATTCACTTTGTTTGTAAAACCTAATTTATACGGTGATTCGCAAATCGTTCAGACACACAAACCGCTGCGTATTAGCACTGGGAAAGGTGCTACATGTGTACAAAATGTTAAAACTAAATTGGCGTTAATCTTTCCTAAAACTAAATTATTATTTGAGAGTATTTCATTAACAATGAGAGCAAATTACTAAACAAATTCGGCGAAACAACAGCTTGATGAAGTGCGAAATTGTGTAATAAATGTATAGACAGATGTCACAGAATTCAATTGTGGACTATTCAATACGTCCGTAGTTTGTTTTTAAAACCCTCCTTTCCCTTTGTAAGAATTCCTTAAAAACGAAGTGCATTGACATACCATTTCGGTCTATCTCCACTTCTTGAGTTAAATAGAGACATACGGATGATTCAGATCGCACCTTGACGAAGCATAATAACGAAACAATTCTGATAAATAAATTGATAAACAAACTTGTACAACCCTTTCTAAAATCGGATTTTTTTGTATAGATTATGAATGTTCATCTCAAACATACTCGAAATTCCTTTATACTAGACGCTTTAGAAATACCAAAACCCACTCTTGAATGAACTCAACTTCCGATGCTTGTACATATGACGACGTTACCCGTCCACACCCCACACGTGTAAGCTTTCCGATAACGCTCAAACATTGGAGCACGTGGGGCTTTTGAATAAACACACTGACCTCGGGCACATGTGGCGGGTCACAGCGGCGCCTTCACAGATGATATAGTGACGAAACAGTACTGATAATCTTTGTTAAATAGACTACAGCTGTGTAAATGAGTTAATAGTGATGCTTGATTACATTCGATGTTGTGTACTAAACATGAAAGTGTTAGTCATTTAAATGAATAAGATGACGGAGACTTCAAGAAAATGGACCCATATGCTTGCCATACGGCTGCTGCCGGTGGCTTCGACATAATTATTTACTCAGGAAGACTGAAAGCATTCGCCCTGTCGTTTGGGTAAATGGTTTTCCCAAGACAGTGGATTATAATGCTGAGTTCATAAAGTCCTTGCTTGACTGACATTCATAACAATGTCTTATTTCCAAATTTTAATAATGCAGGACATCTTACTCTTCAAGTTGCCGGAAACTATTAACTCAATTCAATTTAGAAAGTTATTTTCGTCTCTTTAAAAATCTATAATAATAATAATAATAATAATAATAATAATAATAATAATAATAATAATAAATCATTAACGATTTAAATCTGGCTATAAAGCAGAATAACAGAAGAGGGTTGGGGGAACATAATTATAACGATTATTTCACACATTCAAAATAAAGTTGTTAGAATTTCCATAAAAAGCAAATATGATCCAAACGTATACATAGAACTACAATAATTAGACCACATTAACATGTATGTGTACATAAACTACAAATCGTGTATAGAAATCGACAAGAAGTCAATTCAAAATCTGTGACCTATCTGGATTTACAGACGATTTTTTTTCGTCAGATTTAATAATAGAAATACTAGTACTAGAAAGGAGGTGATCACTGTAGTACTCCGACCCTTTAAAGTTTAAGAAATAGTGTAACGTTAAAACCTTATTATTGCAGCTCATGAGACATTGAAAATTAAGTGTTTTCAGTATCATGCATGAATTTGTTGTTTTAATTAATTTGTCGAATGACAAACTAATAAAAAACTAAAATGCGACTCCAATGATTTTCTAGAAGGAGTTTGGTAGCTTTCTCAAGAGGAGATAACACTCTTTTTGGGGGAGGGGGTTATAAAATTATATTTACAGAATTTTCCGTGCCGAAACGTAGAATCCTGGAAATGACATACCTGTGATTGCATAATTATGAAGGGAAGCTCACGAGTTACTTATTAATTAATACGTTTACAAATGTGTGAATAATTTAGCCAGATAATATTTAAAGCCTCACTTGCGGAAATTTCGACGTGGAGGTTCATTAAACGTATAGTCACGTGTGAGTTTAAAAAGTTCGAAGCGATGATGCCCGAATCGCAATGGGTTTGCGTAATCCGTAATGAAAACAATGCGCTGGAATTGAGCGCTCAGAAATCGCACGGCTTCATGGCACCTCCCTGGATGCGCGACTCACCAATGGTCCAGGGGAGGGGGTGCTCGCCTCGCAGCCCCGCCGCTCTTCCGAGAATCGATATGCGATTTCCCAGGACGGAAACGAATGTAGGTCTCTAACGTACTACGATTTCGGATGAATTGTGTCAAAAGAGAACTTCGCAGAACGGCGAGGTGTGCGCGAGATATTCTCGATAAATAAATTCAATAAATTAGTAAATAAAATTAAATAAAGAAACAAATTAAATTAACAATTAAATAAATAAATATTAAAACGTTTCCGTGCAAAATAATGAGCTGTGTTCACAATTTAATAAATCACATTGCTGATCGAGAAAATCGTTTAATGGATTAATCGTTTAAATAAATATCGATTTGTTTGGAACCATTTTTTGTACACCGACTTTTTACTGTCGTCATTCTGTGCTTTCAAATGCAAATTAGTATTTCCTTTACTGAGTTGAAAAATGCAGTTAGCTTATCCGTTATTGACAACAAAAACTGTGGACGTTTGTGCTGGCTCTCAAATATTTATAATTTTTACTGTCTTTTTAATGATTGGATGGAGGACATTGTATTTTGTATATGATAAAACAACCCAACCAAAACCAATAAATTTAAGAGTATTCACTAATGAAAATTGGATTGGGAACGGTTTGTCGGTTCCATTCTCCTTGCTATCATACTTCCTATTTCAGTGTTGCTTCTGCTTCTGAAACTAAAACAAGCTCCGAGTGCGCAATTGAACGTCCGACGTAGCGCAAAGAAGAAATAATTGAGAACCACACTCACGAAGTGGCAGTGCTCCCATTGCATGACTAACAGTTCAAAGAACGAGGGAAGCATGGCATTGCAGCCACAACGGCGTGCGAGTAGCTGTTCCCGTCCGAAGCACTCCGCGAATGAGCAAATAAATACAAAACACAACGCGGATCTTCAGGCATTAATGTTAGCCCGCGCAATACCAGGATCATGCATATGAACAAGAGTAAGTAGTGAGATTTACGCGGCGCGTCTTTCTCGCGCATGCGCAATGCCCGTAATTGAAAACAACGTTGAACGCGCGCCAAGGTGCCGCCTTCGCTCCCCGCCTCACTCCACCCCGCGCGATTCGCCGTCGGCGCCCGGCCCTGGCCCTCCCCCACTCAGCCAAGACTCCGCCTCTCTGCCTCTCCTCCGCCCCACTCCCGCCCCGCCAGCCCGGCCCCGCCCCGCCCCATGGAGCTACCGCCTTCATTACTTGCGCCTGCCCACTACACCCCCCCCGCACCGCTATGCCTCGCCCCATCCCGCCCCGCCCCACCCCGCCCCACCCCGCCCCGCCCTGCCCTGCCCCGCCCTGCCCCGCCCTGCCCCCCCGCCCTGCCCCACCCTGCCCCGCCCTGCCCCGCCCCGCCCTGCCCCGCCCTGCCCCGCCCTGCCCCGCCCTACCCGGCCCTGCCCCGCCCTGCCCTGCCCCGCACCGCCCCACTCCGCCCCAACCTGCCCTGCCCTGTCCCGCCTCCCCGCTCCGCTTCGCCCCAAGGAGCTACCGCCTTCGACTTGCCCCTGATTCACACCCACTCCGCCCACTCCCGCCCCGTTCCGTCCCAAGGAGTCGCCGCTTTCGTTACTTGCCTCTGTCCCTCTCCCACTCTGCCAGTCCCGTCCCGCCCCAAGGAGCCACCGCCTTCGTTACTTGTTCCTGCCCCTCTCCCACCTCCCGCACTTCTCCCACCCCGCCCCATTTCCATCCTGCTCCGCTCCCACCCCGCTCGTGTCCTCACCCTTCTCCTTTCGTCGCACCTTTTGCACCCGCTCCCCTCCCCCCTGCGGCCTTTATCCTCACCGGCTCTGCCTTCTCTCCCTCCATCCGCCCCCGCCCCCAGCTCACCCTCGGCATTTCTCTCCAACAATCCCCACCCCCACCCTCATCACCCGTGCACCCCGGCCTCCACGTTGGGTAACCGGGACTTCCCAAACACTACGGCGCCCGCCAAGTTGCCGCTCGTGAGGCGAGGCGTAGCGAGGCGGGACGGCGCGGCGCGGCGGCCGGGTGACTTGCCAAACAATTTCCAGATTGTCGCGGGAGGCGACGGCGAAGGCGGCGAGGAGCCCGCGTCGGCACAGGGACAGGGTGCGGAGGGTACTGTGGTGCTGAGGGATGTCACTGTAGTCGAACGACGCCAAAATATGTGATGAGAGACAAGAAATAAAACGAGTATTAACTCCGCGGAGAATCACGCAAAGGAGTTTCAATTTTGGTGAGGAGAACAATATTTTGAAAAAGTTGATAAGGCATGTAGGGATGTGGTCATAATTTCCAAAAAAATCGGACACAGAAAATATAAGTCAATATTCTTTGTTGCCTATCGATTTTAAGAATTTAGTATACGGTATTTTTTAATATTCTTTATTCTGTTGTCGAAATCCAGGAAATGTCAATGTGCCCTTTACTATTAAATAATATCATATTTTCATTTACAATGTTTATAAGGTGTTGGTTGTGATGGTGGGGTTGAAAATGATGAGGAAGAAAAGCAGGGAAATTGCAATTGCAAATGTGTATGAGGTCTCCAGTGGGATAAAGTGAGAGTAGATGTGATGGGAAATGGTTGTATTTTGTTCTATGGAGCGCTGTGACGGAACATACTACTAGAAAAGAGCTTCTGGTTTCGAAACACAACGAAGTCAGGGTTTCCGAGATAGGTACTGGAGAGACAGCGGGGTTTGGTGACAACACTCCGGTTGGAGGGGGGGTGGCTGTAACAATGGGGATAGGGTGGTAGTGATGGCGGTGGTGATGGTGGTGGTGAAGGTGGTGCTAATGTCGAAGACACGTACGAGACGAGCTGTTGTAGTTGCGTAGGGAGCTCGAGCATGTTGAGGCAAGGCGGTCCGGGGGCGGGTCGCGGCCACCAAGGCGTCGCACGCAGGCGCCTGGCGGTGGCATTGGCGGTGGCGGTGGGGCCGCTGCCGCTGCGATGTGTCACCCGCCGAGAGAGGGAGCGCGCGCTCTCCCGCTTCGCCTCGCTTCGCGTCGTGCTGCGTCGCGGCGCGGCGGCGGGGCGCGTAGCTGGGCGCTGGAGGCGGGGTGGGGGCGGATTTAGGCGCAGCGCAATCGAAGCCCGCGCGCCGCAGGGACGCTCCAGCCCCGCCTCGCCCCCCCCTCCCCGCCTCGCCCCCTGCCCCGCCTCTCACCTCCCCGCCTCCCCCCGCCCTGCCTCACCCCCGCCCCGCCTCGCCCCCCGCCCCGCCTCGCCCCCCGCCCTCCCAACCCTCCGCCGCGCCACGCCCCTTCCCCGCCGCACCCCCGCCACGCCCTGCCCTGTCCTGTCCTGCCACGCTGCGCCCTACGGTGTCCGACCTGCGAAGCTCCCGCGGTCAAACCCTGCACACTCTGCGTCACATTCCTCCCTCTTTCGTGTATGGATGCGATCTGTGGTTTAGCAGTGTGACTCCTCGACTGCCATTGCTGCGATCAGGGTTCGATCCCCGTCCGCTCAAAGTGGGCTTTGCCGTGGATAAAGTGTGGCAGTTGTCCAGGGAATTCTTCCATTTTCATTTCATTTCTCCCTTTTTCATTCCACCTTTCCAGATTTCATATTAATTACTTGCATCGTTAAATCGCTCATCGTTAAATCTCAACACAAACTCATTACCGGAGAGACTTGATGACGACCGTGTTGAGATTTGTAGTCGACGAAGGAACCGCCATTGTGCCATCTCCCCGAAAATACATGCCGTACGATAAATAAATAAACCCCTTGCAGGATACTGTTGTTCCTCTACGGTTAGGCATGCGTCTCAGTAAACCGTTTGAAGAATAAAGTTTCTGTTTCATAGTTTTATTGGTTTGCTCAATACGTTCGCCAGAAATGATGTGTCGGATGCTCCTGTTAAAATCCGTATTAATTTATTAATTGACATTTGTTTCTCTCAAAGACGTTTCTGTGGAAGGCAACTACCCCAGAGCTCTGATAGACGTGAAGTACACAGTTTGGCATTTATTTTAACTGGTGCACTGATGGGAGGCCCCTTATTGAGTCTCAGTCGCCAGCGTTTTTTTGTTGTTGTGTTCTTTACGTGAACAAATAAAATTATCTTCTCTATTCTGGGTTTTTCGTGATTTCCTCATTTCCCCTGCGTCGTGTAATTACAGCTTTAACAGAGCACTACCATTGCTCTATCTTTCCTTCCTCAGAATTTTCCCTGAAGTTGCAAGTAGGTTAGTCACATTTTCCTTGTACGGTCTTAATGGCCTAGGGAAACTTCAGGGTGAGGTAAGTTCATTAAGCATGAAACAACTGTTACCCGCCATCATCAGTAGCAATAAACCAACAAAAATACAGAAAAGGTGAACAAAATTGGAGGAAGTATATCAGAGGTGAACATGATTTCTTGTAGAGGTTTTGTATTAGTAAATCCTCTATAAATCGAATTTCAAATGAACAATAATCAAAATGATAAATATTTCGAGTTAACGATTTTTCATTATATGTTTTTCTAAATAAAATATAATAAAATTCAAAATTCTAAGGGGTGAAATTTCAGTTATCGTTTTCTCCATTAGTATTTCTCGAGGAATCATTCTCTATTAGATACCTGACAGTTGGGAAGATACTCGTTACAGTTAGATACTCGACATACACTCATATGAAATGATGTCACTTCAATTTACAGAGGTCCGAATTGAGGAAGTTCAATTTGCTTATGTTTCATTTCTGTAACTTCGATGTTGTTAAAAACGTTTCAAAGATTTTCTATTTATCAAGGCAAGCATTGTCGATGTTTTCTAATGTATTGTCTCTTTGTGTTGTGCAACTTATCTTCAATCGTGACTAGTGGTGCTCAACGGAGCACAGAGTCGCCTCCATTTTCTGCGAGTTTTATACGCGGGCTAAGGTGCTGCGTCGTGCTCTGTCATTGGCGTCGGCGATTTCCACCGCAGCGAGATTTTAGCACCCACGCTCTATGTGGTAATGAGTATAACAGCGGAGGCGGGCTGGCGGCGTCGGCGGAGACTGCGTCGGAGTAGTCTAAGAGGGGCCCATACGCGTTCAGGGTTCGTGCCAACTCCTTCAGTTTTGTGTGTGTGTTCATCCGCACACCCGAAAATGCTTTTATACAACTTTACCCGTCCCGATTAAAGATGTAATGTGCTTAAGGAATCAATAATAATAATAATAATAATAATAATAATAATAATAATAATAATAATAATAATAATAATAATAATAATAATGTCTTCATATCTGGCGAGGCTCAGGTTATGAGGTCTGCTCTTCCGCCGCCATTTAAGTAACATGAAAATTACATAATTGCAATTACGGCGTTCGGGCACAAATAATGGTAGTTGACTTTCATTCGTTTGACAATTCTGTATTCACCTTCACAAGTTTAACAAGGCTGCTCGATACAGACCCACGGCCACAGAATCGTGGATACGGTCAACTAGGAAGCCGAAGCTGAATCATGGGGATTAATGCTCGTGACAGTTTTCTCGACGAGATTTTGATTACAGATCCTTGAATTTACCCGGGCGTGAAAATCCCACGAATCCTGAAAGGTCTATCCCTGGTTGGGGAAAACCCCGCTAGTTGACGTTAGGTCGGCGCCGAATCTCGCCATCCAGTGTCGGAAGATCACCGCCACCTCCTGATGAGAAAGCATGCACTACACTTATGGAACTAATGACCTCAGTAGTTGACGCGCTCAGAATAACTAACAATCAATCAATCATTAATCCGAAAGGTATCCGCGCGTAGCAGCGAAGGCGATTTGGGAAGGCGTGGACCGGGACGGGGCGGGGTGGGGCGGGGCGGGGCGGACGGCGCACACGCGCGGAGAGCATCGGGGCGGTCCCGCGGACTTCGGCCGCCTGCGGGGCGAAGGTTGCGCGTATTTTTAGCAGCGCGCGCGCGCGGGTATCTGCGAGTAGCGTTCGCGTCGGCGGCGGCGGCGACGGCGGCGGCGGCGGCGGCGGCGGCGGCGGCGGCGGCGGCGGCGGCGGCGGCGGCGGCGGCCCCGCTTGTTCTCGATGCTGCGTGCGCACGTCATCGCAGATGGTTCACTCGTCCTCCTCCGGCCGCCCCTCGAACCCTGCCTCCCGCCGCGCCGCGCCGCTCCGCGCCGCCGGGCCAGGCCGTCTCCTCGCGAACCAGTCTGCTCCGGTCTCGGCGCTCGCCCCCGCCCAGCCCCTTTCCCCAATTCGCCGCCGCCCCGCCTCCTCGCGGCTGCACTGGCGCTTCGGGCTGCGTTGCCTTCAGCCTTGATCCGAAACCGCCGCCACTGCTGCCTGCCTTGCAGTTCTGTTTGGAGGGTGGGCTAAATGGTTTTTGGCGACGGCCCCAGATTCTAAGGGCTCGGTAACTTCTTCTTCTTCTTCTTCTTCTTCTTCTTCTTCTTTTTATTATTATTATTATTATTATTATTATTATTATTATTATTATTATTATTTTTACCATTATCACTATCGACCTGTGCCTTAAGAGACGGTTGTGTTAATGAAAATAAAAGAATAACAGATTCGGGAAATTGCAAATCTACAGGCTGACAAAGTAGACGCACCTTTCACCAGGGGCAGCAGAGTTTGAGAATAATAATAATAATAATAATAATAATAATAATAATAATAATAATAATAATAATAATAATAATAATAATTTTTGTCTTTATTTGTGGCTTGGCTCAGGCCTCGAGGCCTGCTCTTCCGCCTAACCACAATATATGATGACAGATGACATTGTGATATATTGATATTAGAGAAAGAGTGAAATGTTAGAATTGGGACAATCCTAGAAAGTACTGACGATATCTCGTTTCGTTCACTACAAATGTCCACGTATTCAAGGAAATGTGCTGAGAATTTCTCGACAAGTTTCCGCTTTCAATCCAGAAACGATTCAGTTTCTGTTCTTTCATTTTCTGTTATTGAAATGACATAATATAATGTGACTTTTTTAAATCAGAAATCTAAAATATTATTCGCATACTTGTAATATGCAATTACCACAACGTTCCCCACACTCTTCGGCAAGTCTCTCCATCTCCAAGAGGGACTATATTCGCTGTCATCCAGCCTCCACTCGAGCATGCTGTTTTCTTTCTCCCCTCCGCTCCCACCCATTACCGCCCGTCCCTTCGGCCAACGCGGCCGCTGCCACCATCGCTTCAAGCCTTCAGTCACTGCCCCCATCCTGCGCCTGCCCCCACCCCCACACTGCGCCCGTTCCCGCCCTCACTCGCCTCCGCCATCCCACCCCCACCCCGTGCGACCGCCCCCGTCCTCACTCACCGCCGCTACCCCCATCCTCACTCTGCGCCCGCCCCACTCCCGCCTCCGCCCTCACTCTCCGCCGCCACCCCGCGCCCTCACTCGCCGCCACCACACCCGCCCCCACCCTGCGCCCGCCCCCGCCCTGACTCGCCGCCGCCAACCCCATCTTCACCCTGCGCCCGTCCCCGCCCTCACTCTCCGTCGCCACCCCGCCCCCACCCTGCGCCCGCTCCCTCACTCGCCGCCACCACACCCGCCCCCACCCTGACCCGCCGCCGCCAACCCCACCCACCCAGCGCGGAAGCGTCAGAGCACTCTCTGCTCCCGCGCGCCCCGCCCCCTTGCCCTGACCCGATTAGCCTTCGGGTCCAGAGGGCACTGTGCCCGAATCGCGCTGCGCTTGTCCAAGTTTGAGCGCGGAGCAGCTTTATAGGCGAATGAATCAAAGTTCTAGACTGACGGAATCGCGAGGCGGATATCGTAAAAGACGCAAATACGCAAAACTGCGCCTTCGAGCTTAATATAATCGGCCGACGGGAAATTTCATTGTGAATGGAAATACTGGAGTAGATCTGGCGTGCTGGCTTTTTATTTTCATTTACTTTTCTAATCTGCCACGCGAATTAATAATAAGATTTGATAGTGTTGTTCATACATTTCTCCGAGAAGTTGCGTAACTACTATTTTTTTAAAGAAATGTGTAATTGGCAACACTTAGGGTTTGTGAATGGCGTTTCTGAATGAGTTGGCTCGAAACTGTCAGAGTATGTTTGCTGCAGAGTCTACTCTTCTACGTTTAGCGCGAGACATCATTATTTTGACATACTTACATATCGAAAGTGACAATGAAATGACCTTGGAGTGCGTTGCATTATCGCATACATACAATGGCCTATTCCGTTTAAGTTCATACGTATGTGCAATTCAGCATATTCATGTTATTTAACATTACAGCCGTTCTAGAATATTCGTTTTGATAAAATGTATTAATGAAGGAAGATCTTTCAGAACTACACGATATCAATGTCTAGGTTCCGTGCAAACATGTTAACATAAATAATGCCCGCATTATACGCGTTTATACGTCCAGAATGAGTCTACTACTGCGAACGAGATTGTGTAACACACATTTTTCTTCTTGCGTTATGGGAACGAAATAATCTCGTGCAATGAAAAATGCATCATGCTGCCCACATACGAGAATAACACTTGCAGCGCACATAACAAACGCCCATCCACGTCCTTTCGCAAGCGTTCTCAGCTTACAACTCTCTTATTCCAAGCGAGATTCTGGGAATGCCATTAACTCCGGGAGAATCCTCTGATCTCACCCCTTGTCGCGCCATTTCGCGTAACAGTGGCGACTCGACTGGACTCGGCGCGGCGGGGAGTCGCAGGGGCATGCGTGATATTAGATGGAATTTAAACCAGCGGGGAGTGCGCGTCCCCGGCCGTCGGGCGAACCCGCCCCTTCCTGGACGCGCGCCCGCGGAACCTAATCCGGGCGACTGACGAGGCCCAGCGCGGCTGCGCGGCCGCCACCGTCGTCGCCGCCGCCATTGCGCCCGCCGTCACCCCCACCATCACCACCACAACCACCGCCGCCGCCGCCATCGCGACCGCCGTCATCGCCGCCGCCGCCGCCGCCGCCGCAGGCGCCATTGCGCTCGCAATTACCACCACCATCACCACCACAACCACCAACGGCGCCGCCGCCGACATTGCGCCTTCTGTCACCACCATCACCACCGCAACCAGCACCGCCGCCGTCATTGCGCCCGCCATCACCACCACCACCATCGCAGCTACCGGTGACTACCATCACCACCACCACTACTATCGCCGCAGCCGGCGCCTTCGCGCCCGCCATCACCACCACAACCACCACCACCACCGCCGCCGACGACGACGACGACGCCATCGCGGTCGCCATCGCCACCACTACCACCACCACCACCGCTGCCGCCATCACGCCCTGCCGTCACCATCTCCGCCGCCGCCACCGCCACCGCCGCTTTTCGTCTCCCCGACGCTTCCGCACAGACAAACCCATCTATGATATTTATGATCTCAATTCAATTGCATCGTATTTGGGTCCTGTTTTTCTTTTTTTAATAATCGAAGATGGTTTATTTTTTATTGTTCCTACAATGATCTTAACTCTAATGAAAATAATCTTCATTACTTCCAAGTATAACATTTTGATTATTGGGATACTTTAAATCCAACAAATTAAGCCTGTGATGCACACTACACAATAAATGTGGTGAATAATATTTGAGAGATAAATGATGCCGACCGATCAGGAAATGATCTACAGAATTTACTGGCAAATGGAACTGTTAGCAGTATTTTGAGTTGAAACGAGATAAGAGAAATGTAAAACATACAGCTGTAACAATAGCCGGATTGATTTATTTTCATGGGTAACGAACTGCCTATAAATAACATTAAAATGGACAAGAACGTGCTCTGATATAAATTCTAATTCAAGTGAAACGTATTCAACATCATATTCCAATCGTAAAATATTTTTCATTGAACTATTTTTTACTAAACTAATTTGTCGAATTGTGTTTTGTACAGAAACTCTTATATTGGGATTTGGATTGGACATGGCTTCCGACATTTCGAACGGATTATTGTTGAAAATTAAAATGCTAGGAGTGTTGGTTATTTAATTTACAGCAATGTTCCGCAGCGCCACTGTTACTATTGCCTTTTTCTTAACAAACGTCACTTCATCTCTTTTCTCTTCTCGCATCTGCCACCGTCTCCATGGCCTTCTTCGCAAAATCGTTTTTTCTATACCATACAGCCTTCTAGGAGATGAAGAAAATATTTCAGGGTTGGGGGCAACTTTAGTTCGGACTCCCTCATAAATATTTTTGTAAAAGTTTTTAATATTGTTAATTTGAAATTGTAAAAGAGAATTATATTTATAATAAGCAAACCCATTTGGATGTGATGTGATCAATATTTGACCACTGTTTTGAATATATTGAGTACAAACAAATGTTGAATGACCATGGCCTCCTTGTTGGCCACCCCGCCTTCATTTGAATCCATGTCCGTTGCATTCACCCATTCCCTTTTGTTTTTTCCAATTCCTTTATTTCCAACCATTTTCTCTCGACCCCTACTTCATCTTTCATCGCTCGCTCTGCCGTATCTGCTCTCATCGTTATCATTTGAAACCATCACCGCTCCCTTCACCCATTTCTTTTTGTTTTTTCCCCATTTTCTTTTTTTCCAATCATTTTCTCTCGACTTCATCTTTCATCGCTCTCTCTCTCGTTCCTTCTTTCTCTACCCCGTATTACTCCGCGAATATCTCTGCTGTATCTGCTCTCAACGTAATCACCATCCCCGCTCCGGCATTCCATGCGATTGCTGCCGTCTCTATTTTCGCCACAGACGTCGAGACGACTCCACACACTCTGCCTCGTCTGCCTCTGCACCAGTGTCGACGTCTTCGCCTTCGCCAGCGCCAGCTCCCGAATGCCGGGTGTCGCAAGCGGACGCGTGCCGGCGCAGCGGCGCCAGGAGCTCTGCCAACCCGGGGCTCGCGCCGAGCACCGCCTGGGCGCCGCGATGCCAACCACCTTCGCCTCGACAACGAAGCCCCGACGGAATATAAACTACTACTCGATTGGGATCCTTTTCGGCCATTCCGAATGAGTTTGATGAATGCTATGGTCATGCGATTTGAATGATAATGGAGAAATGTTGGAATGAGAAGCAGAGGAAACGGGAGTACCCCAAGGATGCCTGCCGCGAATCTAATTTGTTCTCCATAAATTGCACATAAATTAGTGTCCTGCTACAATATCAAAAACTTGGGTTGTGGACAGCAATCCCAGTCGCAAGAATTATTTCTAGGCCGCGGATATCTTGGTAAAAATGTATTTTTCTGCAGATAACCTACAAGTTTGAAGCTTCCCATTTATACTTTTAATTTTATTTCAATCTAGTTTAGAAAGGCAAAATAGCACTTTTCGCGGATATCTAGTACGTGTTATAGCATATTTATACCGAAAGGGGTACATTTTTTAGTTAATGAATAATACAAAGTAGATACAAATTATTCTTACAGTGTTTCCAGCAATTTCGCTTTTCTTGAATGCGTATTATTATGATTATAGAGTTTTCGAAGAATATACGAAATGCATGAATATATATTAATTGAAATTTGTTAGTTATGTGTTACTATATTCCGGAATTAATACGTTAAATTACATATACACAAAGTGCCCACTTGCCTCCCGTGTTTAAGCGTCTATTTTCTCACTAGTATTGGTGGATAATAATCGCCTCCGACGTGTTTTATCGAGGTATTTCCTCCGAAACTGTTATTTTAGCTATTCATACTTGACATTTTTGGATCCTCAATAACCATTGCTTAGATACACGAGAGTTATCGCTGTGTTTTTTCATTTCCCGTTGTTGACGTTCACCGCAAATCTTTTCGAGCTACAAGCTTTCGCGCGAGGTTGTTGGGGGCGTGGCGCGGGCGCGGGCGCGGGCGCGGGCGCGGGCGCGGGCGCGGGCGCGGGCGCGGGCGCGTACGGGTGCGTCAGAGCGGCGGTGGCGGCGGCGGCTTCGACTGCTTCCACAGCATGGAGGTTTTGTGGAAGCGGCGCCACCGGCGGCGGTGGGCCGTGATGGGGCGTTGTATTCCGCGAAAAGATGCCGGCAGTGGCGGCGAGGCGGACGAGGAGGCGGGGCCGGCGGCCGTCTAGGCAGGCGAGCGCCGAGTCTCCGCTTCAGCCGGGCAGACACCGCCACTGGAAGGCAAACCCCCCTCACTCCATGTGGACTTTTTTGTTTTTTCGGGGGAAGGGCGGATTCGCGGTAGGATTTCGCTGGGTAGTCCTCTTTTTCATTTTCTGATTTCACGATTAATGCACTATTTATATCGTTATGGATATATCTGTCACGTAGGTAAGTTTACATTTATAAGTTGAACATATGTCCCGGTTGAATAGCGACATGACCAGTTATTTTGAATTATGTAATGTGGTCTTCTTTTTAGCAAATTGATTAAAACGCTTAATTTTTATTTTCAATCTTAACTTTAAGCATGAGGTTAAGGTACGATTGAACGAAAATAAACTATGTAACAAGAAACTGTTTTGTGGTGTGATGCGTTCGATTACGGAACAACCCGTCGTTTCGTCAGAACGAACTCACGCTCTGAAATTCGTTCGATGTACATCTTGGACATGGAAATTAAAATTAATTCTTATCTTACAATTGAGGTAGATGTCACCACGTCTTCTCCGCACATCTTCCAGTGCGCTGTCAGCGCTGGTGTACACAAACAGCGGGTTACTCCAACTCTGCAAAGCTAGTCTTTATTTGGTAGTTAAAATAATTGTATTGTATGTGCATCAATGTGCAATAAAAATTAATAATAATAATAATAATAATAATAATATAAATATTGTAATATTTTAGTTAATCAATAAAATCAGAAATAATATACATGCAATAATTCATTATTAACGACACGGTATGAACATTTATAATTATGGTAACCTTATTTATATGACCCCTACCGAAGAGATCTATTTATCTTAATGGTATAATTTATTTGCAGTATTTAAATTTTGGGTAGAGTCCCCTTGAACACGAATTCATCTCTGTGGAGGGTGTTGTAGTCTTCAACAATAACGTAGCCACGACGTATAATATCTGCTCCCTATCGAACATCTCATGCAGCTTGAACTGTTTTTTGACATTAAATAACAAATAACACTGTTGATAATATGTATGATTTTAATAATAATAATAATAATAATAATAATAATAATAATAATAATAATAATAATAATAATAATAACAACCGTTATGCATTATTGACCCCTCACCTACTAATTGAACATCCTAGTTGCAGGTTCCGCTCCATGTATAGAGAAACAATAAACAAAAATGTCATTCGAGCCACGCAGATAACCGCTAACCACAGATTCAACCATTCGTCTCATGGGATATGTCCGAGTACTCTAAACCCGTAGCTGGGAGTGTTGTGATAACACATAATAAGTCGGTTTGTTGGCAGACTGCGAGCTGGAAAAGGAGGCGTAACGTAGCAATTTGTGCAATGGCGGTTTACCAATGCTGGTTATATGAATTGGGTTACACTGTGAAGTATAAATATAGAATGATTACACTGCGACAGTATGAAAAATTCTGGTTTGCACTGAATAGAATATCAGATTAGTCCCGGTAAATATTTGAAATTTTCAGAATGTAAAAAAATAAGATTTCCAATATTTTATTATCGTCATTCGTTTAGATTTTGTTCTAACATTTCTATAATCATAGAATATACAATGCACTGGCACGGACGAGAAACTTTTTGAAATAGTCCTATGGGACATTTTTACTGATGTCTCCATTTCTGTCCAATCTGCTTATTTTTATAAGTTATTTAAGATAAATAAATATTTCCAGTCAAGTTCTATCATCTTTTTGTGGAGATTCTTCTTCCTTCCCCCTAGAACCATCCTTTCGTATCGTTTAATAGAGAGAACAAATTCGCTCATCTAATTCACATGCTCTCTCAAACGGCACTGTTTCCCTCCGCCACTGGCAGAAAAAAAAGCGTTCCCCTTGGAGCGAACGTTCCTTAACGCCAACCGTCACCATCGCCCCCGCCCTGCCCCGCCCCCTCTGCGCCTCCGCCGGTGGCGACGGGGCCCGGTCCGCGGCCGCTGCCGTGTGACATCATCTCCCGTATAAGAAAGCGGGCGGCCGCCACGCCATGCCACGCCACGGCGTGCCGCGCCGCGTCGCCCGCCGGCCCCCCACGCCCCCACACCGCCTGCCCACCCGCCACCCAACACCACTGCCCACCGTCGCCCAGCATCACAGCCTCCTGCCGCCCACCATCTCAGCTTCCTGCCGCCCACCATCTCAGCTTCATGTCGCCCACCATCACAGCCTCTGCCGCCCTCCATCACAGTCGACTGCCGCCCTCCATCACAGCCTCTGCCGCCCTCCATCACAGCCTCCTGCCACCCACCATCAGAGCCTCCTACCGCCCACCTCACAGCCTCCTGCCGCCCTCTATCAAAGCCTCCTGCCAGCAACCATCACAGCCTCCTCCCGCCCACCATCACAGCTCCCTGCCTCCCACGAACACAGGCTCCTGCTACCCTCCATCACAGCCTCCTGCCACCCACCATCACAGCCTCCTGCAACCCACCATCACAGCTTCTTGCCGCCCTTCATCACAGCCTCGTGCCGCCCTCCATCACAGCCTCCTGCCACCCACTAACCCAGCCTCGTGCCGCCCACCATCACAGCCTCCTGTCGCCCTCCATCACAGCCTCCTGCCACCCACCATCATAGCCTCCTGCCGCCCACCATCAGAGACTCCTGCCGCCCACCATCACAGCCTCCTGCAACCCACCATCACAGCCTTCTGCAACCCACCACCACAGCTTCTTGCCGCCCTTCATCACAGCCTCGTGCCGCCCACCACCCCACCCTCGTGCCGCCCTCCCCACGTCTCCACACGCCGCTCCCTGCGGGTCTCCACGCGTCCGCGACGCTCCCCTCCGTTTCTATGCCGTCACACTCCCCCTCCCACTCACCCGCTCCATCCGCCGTCCGCCGCAGCCGGCGCGGCGCTGCCGTGGCGTCTAGGAATTTCGCGACAGTGCGTCCCGAGGTTATGCAAAACATCAGGATGGTGGCGAGCGGGCTGGAGATGTGAACTTAAAGGGTAAGCGCGTGTGCATCTCTACCAGAAGATGTGATTTTTCAGAATTGCTTTGTTTTCGAGTTAATTCAAATAATAATAGTACATTCAAGAAATAATACTACGTAAATTGATGCGTTAAGTTGGGTTAATAATTTTATTTGTATATTTGAACTTGATTTTCTTTATTTCGATCAATTTGTAACAGTTGTAGTCTATGTGCTTTACTTGCTTTTACCAAAATGAGGACGTAAAGCGTAATATTAATTTATATAAAAGTCCTTAAATGTGCACCAATTGCAATGAAGAACTGTGACATCTAGGAGAAGTAAGGTGAGATGGTTTTACTCTGAGGTTAAACTATTTGTATTGTTTTCATTTATTTAATTTATATTATTATAAATATACTTAATACATTGCTTTTTTTTTCAAATTTATTGGTTTTGTAATCCACAATTTAAATTAAAGTGACTTAATTTTTTATGTTTTTACTACACGACAAGTAGTGTGTCAAGTGTCCACTTCGGCTGAAGGAGGTTGTGCGTCAAGGGATCTCTCTAAACGTTATCTATCTATGTGTATTTTGATGACTTGTCAAACTAAAAAAGATTACCATTCACAGTCACAGATTCGACGTTTATTCATCCATGCTTACAAACTTAAGTGATACCTGGGAACCATATTGCTGCTTATGATTCCTGAATGCAGACTCGTATTTTCACTTATTGATGGAATATAGGCATGCGTACGTACGTAGCGGTTAATTGATTGAACTCTCGAGAATTCGATCTGAGAACGGCCTTGCGCTACTTCGGAACAGTTATGATTTAATGAATGATGTTGGCCGGCTGCTCTGATTGATCATTTTCCGTGGCTTCTTCGGTCAACATTAGGCGAATGCAGGAGCAGTATCCTAACAAACGGACCACG